>JAEIHY010016147.1:0-65858 GCA_018904565.1 Drosophila tsacasi
TTATGAAAAAAAAAATTTTTTGATTTTTTTTTTTGTTTACATGTATCGCCCCCCTTAATTCACGCTGAGCTTCCGTTTTTAATCCGTTTCATTGGTTGTTCGGTAATACGACTTATCACTCTGGTGGTTCACAATTGACTAACTCCTTAGTTCTTGCTGGTTCCAGTAGCGTCGCTGTTTGGTACAGGTTCCCACACATACTATATATACTATGTATCTTATAGTGCAATTATCTTTTGATCGGTTTGGATTGGAACAAAGTAGTTAAGCAAGGGTTTATATAACGGAAACCAGGGACGAATCCTGAAATTGAAGGTCTGATTCTAGAGAATTGTAGAAAGTGGGTTCTAAATGGATTGAATGGTTTAATTTTCTTAAACAAAAAAGTTTTTTAAGTTCTTCACAATTCAAAAGGAGTATAGTTTACAATAAATAAGATAAATTTTTAGTCGTAATATTAAAAGAAATTAAAATTATAAAACAATTAATATGACCACACTGTTAACTTAAATAAACAAAATTTCTAAAACTTTAATTTCATCAAATATAATATAATTGTTCCAAAAATACCTTAAAGTCGGTCATAAGAACTTTCTCTGATTGTTGTTAATAGAAATTAAATTGGCCATATCGATTTATCTCCTGTAACTTTGTCTCTTTGATTAATTAAATTAAACAATTAAACAAATGTTCCATTTCTCACCATTCTTTGAGGGTGACTTATCCAACTTTCTTTTATGTGACGACAGTGTGTCTCTTCCCTACCGAAAATACAAAAAAAAACCTACGTACTACAAAAAATGGCGGCGTCTTACCTACCAATCCGAGTTGTGGACTTTTGTGGTTTTGCAAACAATGCTGGGAACTGATGCTCCGCTTAAGTCAGTAAGTCAGGATTCAGGATTTTAAAAAACTGAATGAATACATCATCATCATCATCATATCCTTTATTTATATATATCGGTAAAAATTTATATGAAACATTCAAAATGAACATAGGGAATACATAAGTATTCCTTTAATAATAAAAGATGTTGTTCTTCTTTCTATAGATAATCTAATATTAAGTATAAATGTAAAAGTAAATGATCTTATTCTGTAAAAAATAATTTAAACGTATATTTTTTTGAGGAAGAAGTGCAGTGCATTTTTAGTTTGATAAGCGGTAGGTTGGATTGGGTGCAATTACCATTATTGAGAAATTGCCCCCGATAAAGCTTTTGAGATGTGAAGTAGAGTGAGAAGAATTCTACAGAATTTTCTGAGAATCTTCACGCTTAGGGCTTCCAATCTGGAATCTTCCGTTATTATACAGCCTTTAGACATTTTTTTAAGACAACGATTAGAGAACAAAGCATATACTATATATACATTTTCAATATCCATTTAATTAAATATCTAGGAGCAACATCTTTAATGTTGGTATTTAGTTGAATAAAACCAAAGTTTTTAATTTTAGTACAAAAGTTACTACTTGTTTATGTTGTTATTCATTTATGTAAGAGGGAACATTCTATGATACGGATGTATTTGCCTTTTCAGAATCCAAACTTTATTGAAGGAATCGTTTTTAAATTTCCATGCATCGCACTTTAATTTAATGATTTTCACTTCAATTCTATTGTCTTAATTTAATTGAAGAGTTGAACACTAAATTCATACCGAAGCGGTTCTGGAAATTTTTGGAAAAAACTCCCAATAAAATTTTGAAATGTGTGGTGTATAGGACCTTTTAGGTAGCCTGGAAGAACAACTGTGGATATGTATTATATTTTTTTATGTGTTATAGCTGTACATATTGTTTAACAACTTTTCCCCTCCAATTTTGCGTCATTTTGTCACTTCACAATTGCTTATTTCCCTTTTTCTTGGAAGATGGTATCTGTTCTCGTTCTCCATCTTATCGATCAAATTCACTTGGCGTAGGGCAGAGGTTTTTTTAGTTAATGCATCAGCTGTTTGCAGAGGGCTTACTGGGCGTGTTTAACAAAAAGGGCGATAATTATCGCTGCCTGCTGCACACGTCTTTTTTCCGGCTGAGTGGGGCCTGGGCGCCATCTTGCTGACTCAGTCGGCAACGTCCGATGACGTGGTCGTCCAAGTCGTAGTCGTAGTCCCAGTGTCACATTGTTACGTAATTCAGACAATCTCTCACATTTCAGATGTTTTTTTATTGTCGCCTGAATATGCATCGCATTTTCATTATCAGTTTTTTTATTTGCATATATGGGTTTTTTATATTTTGTGTACAATTGCTAAGAAAACGAAAATATTATGGAATTACTTATTATTAAAAAATCGTTATTAAAAATATATAAATAACCAAATCATACAACACTTTATATATTCTTGTTGGTGGAAATAGTTCAAAATAACGGCTACATAAAAAATATATTGTGTTTATACTAAGTTTTCTAAATTCAATTACCTTTGGAAGTCTAAGCATTTAAACAGCTTAATTTATGAATTACTTTATTAAAACAGAGTCTAGTATTGTTATCTTACATATATTTTAATCAGAGTCATAATCTTTATTGAACTGCCATTAACAAATAATATCGTTAAATTTCCTTTGACATACTAATATTGAGCTAGGAATTATAATTTATTAAAGGGCTTATAAAGTAGTTATATTTATATATGTATGTATATTGTGTAAATAACTGACAGATAAATAAAAAGAAAAAAAAACTAAACAGCTTAAAAACTAAGTCTAAAGAAATATAAATGCAAACATTCATATGTTATGTATGAATGTATACTCCAATTTATTATAAGTGGTTCCACCTACTCTATGGATCCAAGCCACGCATCTGGGCAATTTATCAATTAGCGACGCCCATTCAATGAGGATTCCGCACATTTAGCCAAACATCCGGGATACGGTCCACTAGCACGTGAAATGAACGTCAATTTGCCATTTTAATGCCGCCTGTAACTACTCAACGGGATGAGGGGTCAGGGGTCATCAAATCGCAGAATCCGTATCTGCAGTGAAAGACGAATCCGTGTAATAACTGCGTGCTCTGATGTAATTAGAATATGACGGCCATAAGGGAAAACTCCTCTTCGGGATCATAACAGTTAGGACGGAATGAGATTGAAGTTGATATCATATATGGGGCGGTGGGGTTCGTTCTTTCAGGCGTTCCAGTGTCTCCGAGTGCGTGCTGTGGTCATTAAATAATAATCCACTTAATATTAATTGCCCTGATTTGAGGATGGAAGCTGCCTCAATGGTTCTCTTGATGCTTTGAGCACAAAGAGAAAAGTAGAGAAAGAGAATAAGATATTTAAGAAGCAAATTTGAGATCTTTTTACTTAGATTTTAAATATATAAAATATATATTTAAAAGAAAATAAAACAATATATATATATTAGAGATATTTAATTAATATATATTAAGAAGGGGTTTACCTATACTTTTCTATTAGTGAAATGGTGAAATATTCTAGCTATGACAAGGAAATTGTCTGCCTAAAGTATAAAATATCTCCAACATTTTTTATAACGCATGTTTTTTATAACAAAATTATCTTTTGAATAGTATACTTTTTTCCCAGTGCACATTGTACACTTCATTCGCGAGGGGTGTCTAATTGCGGTCATTTGTGTTGCATTTGGAGAGGATCTTAACTTCGTCGTTTGTAATTGTTTGGCCATAAGCCATCGCACAAATTATGAGGATTTTGCCCGAAAACTGGTTACCCTCAAAACGATTCCACACATGCCCTAAATGGCGGCCATAAAAAGGTGTCGTCTTTGGCCCAAATTACTATTAATTTATGCATTTTAATAAAAGCATTCAAGCAATTACAAAAGGGTTGAGGTTACATTCTCAATGATATGCAGGGTGGGTGGGGGCTAAAAACTATTTGTGGAGGCCAGATGTTGTCAAAGGATTCGGGATATTTTCGGTTATTGTTCGTCGCTCAGCCAGCCATCCAGACAACTATGAATATGAGCCCTACTCTAGAGTGTGTGCGTGTCCAGGACATGCGGGACACACATAATATGTATGCAAAATAGCAATTTAATTTCGTTTTATTGCATTGCCATTTGCAGCCAGTGAAAGGCAGCTGCGCCGACAGCTTCCGCCAGTTTCCCCATAATAAATAATCCTTTACCTCTACCCAACTCCTACCTAGAAATCCCTATATATATACATATACCCCTTCCACCACCCATCCTGGCTGTGCAATTTTAATGAAAAGTCTTCTTGTCTTCGGTCCTTTGTTTTTCCTGTCCCTGTTTTTCGCTGGCAAGGCACACAGGACGAAGAATACAAGCATCAAGCGGAATTATTCGCTATTTTTCATTAACAAATTGTTCACGGGTTGAGTGCACTGAATCTTTCCATCAAGAGTCGGAATATTTGAAGTGCACTTTAATGAGTGAACTTGGCAAATAATTAAATATATAGTAAAAAAAGGACAAGCCTTCCTTGCTGAATTATTAAATTATTTACCTTCTTTTTGTTAGTACTAAATTATTAATAAGCTATTGATTGAGTTTTATAAATCATTGTGTAATCTAATCACCTTATTATATACAAAGTTGTTGTGGAAGAGAGATAATAGTGCACACGACTTGTGAGTAAATACAAAAAATATATGTATACAAATGTTTATTGTTAATCATTTTCTAGTCAGCGTAGGCAAACAATAAAAATGGCTAGTTCTACTTTAAAATGAGTAGAAAAAGGTTGTGATTTAGCTTAATATATAGTTTGATTTCTACTTCAATTATTACTTACAAAAAATAATACATAACTTTAAGTGCAGTGTCTCCATACTTTTTACCATTCCATTACAATAAATACAAATGAAATACGAATAAACCCTCACCTGTTTAGCAGATTGCGCGTAATATAACAATTTGCATATGGAGTTGAGTTAAATTCCTTGAAATCGATAGCTCTCCGAGCAATTTGTTCAATCTTCTTGAGAAGAAAAAGGGAGAAATTTCCTAGGGGGATTGCTCGATTAGCCAGGCAATCGAGTGGTGAGGTAAGAGGTTTATAAGAAAACAAATATGGAAACCGACAGGGGATTGACTAATGGATTTCCATGTGGAAATTCGCGATAAGCGAAAGAGCAACAGTGATAAGCGAGCGAGTACCGCCCCTTTGTTGTTGTTATTCTTGTTATTTTTCCCTGTTCCTAAATAATGCAATTTTGCATAATTTCGCTGAGGTTTCCACAGGGGGATGGATAAATGGATGAATGTCCTGGACACGAGCAACCTGATCCCGATCCGCAACCACCCCATGGACCGTTCTTGTTGATTTTTCAGCTGCTCAATTTGCATGAATTCACTTTTCAAGGTCAGTGGGTAAAAACAAGTTGCAAAAAAAAATAAGGTTTGCAAATCGCACCCCAGCGTGAATCGCAGGGCAAGCCAACCCCGATATTAAGTCGCCAAAAAGGGGTTGCTATTGTAATTGTTGTTTTAATACCCTTGCAAAAAGTACTTTGCATATTTTTGAAAATATTTAAAACTAATATTTTAATCCCATTCCCTTTCATATACTATACAAAATATATGAGGTCACTTAGATATTATATAAGTAAAATAATACCAAGCTTTTAAGGTTTAACTCAACTTTTAAAAATGCTTTCAGATCTTACTATAAAATTCATTATTTAATTATTTCAACATAATGAAAGTTACCCCATCCTTCAGGGTATTTTAATCTTCACTTCCGGAAGTTCCTACATATTTTGTTTGTTGTTTTTTGTGCCTTTTGAGCTTACCCCTCGAGCGGAAATGGTCAGAAATGACATGTGGCCGGCAAATTTGCATACGCACACGCACAATTGGCGAATCCTTGGGCCTAACCCACACCCAGGACACCCATCCAGAATACGACTCCTGGCAGCTGCACCCCCCTGTGTGTGTGTTTTTCCAAATTTGTGAATAATGCGTGAGTCAGGCACGCGCAGAGCTAAAAAGCTGAGGGGCGACTGTACTTGTGCCAGCAGAGGGTTGCCACCCCTGCCGAGGGTTGCTGAAAATACAGCCCACAAACTTGGCAATGAGCGTAAATTCTGATTCTGGTTTCGGGCGGCGCTTCCTCAAATATTTATGGGAAATTTTTTGCACTGCACTGGCACTAAATTAAAATTCAATAAATCATAATTTGCTTTGATTTGTCTGTTCAAATTGCACTTATCTTCCGCTCACTCTATCTTCCACTGCCAATATGAGGTTCTCTCTTTCACTATTCTCATTGTTTTAGGTCGAGTGGTTGGAAAAAGTTTATCAAAATTTCATTACCGTCTGCGTTTTTGTTTAAGTTTTGGCTTTCCATTTTGGCAATTATTCGGGCAGGGAAAAGAGATAGACAGAGACAGAGACAGAGAGAAAGAGAAGGAGTAGCAGAAAAAGTTTCTCTGAAGAGGCGGACAAACTTTCAGTGTGCAATTTTTCCGGTCGAAAGTTTTCACTAGTTTGATTAGATTTTCCAACCGCTACTCCTCTGACTTCTGTGTCCAGTCAGCACAATAATTTAACTTTAATTTTTCCGATTTAGTTGTTGCAACCTAACCTCACTCTCCCAGCCAACCTAACCTCACTCACCCTGCTAACCTAACCTCAATTTCGAACTCGACCTAACCTCGAAAAGCGGCGCTTTCGCTCGCTAATTAATTTCGGCGTGTGGCCAACGACTCTTGGCTTGCAGCTAATTGTTATTGTTTTAACTACCTTGAACGACGTCGATGCCCTCGCCCCCCTGCCTCGAATTTCCTTCTCCTCACCCATCAATTGGCTCGCCATTTTGCGGTTTTGAAAATTCAGTGAGCGTGTGTGTGCAGCAAGGCGAGAATTTGCGCTATAAACATAAAAATTAACGACTGACAAAAGGTTGTAAAAGACAAAGACGCAGTGGATAGCGGAAGAGTGTGGGTTGGGTGGGAACTGCCCCATAGTTTCGGCGGGGCATTAAAATCAGTTTTTATGACCTTGCCACACCCACTTAGTGGCATTTCGGGTGGAACGTGCTGCCGAGCAGTAAGCAGTTGATTAAAAATTAACAAAAATCAACAGGAAGTCGGAGTGAAAGTCATTTAAGTGCATTTTAGCTTCAGATATATTTCTTATTGAGAGAAATCTAATTTGTTTGTGGAAATAAGAACAAATAGAAGTATGTGATATGAAATCTCTAGGAGAGGTGCCTATAAGTATGCAAGATAGAAATCAGCGGGCGGACCATGAAATATTGCCTAGTTTTAGGCGGATTTTGAGGGGGTTTAGAAACCCTTTTTTCCTTTAACAACGGTGTATTAAATTTTCTTTAAATATTCTTTTATTTTCTACACTTTAAAGAAGGTATATAATTACTCTATAGCAATGAAAATTCTTTAATCGAAACCGCTTAAGGCTGAAGTCTCAAGTTTCATAAACATCCTACTGCCAGGACATCTCTGAGGCATTTGAGCCTCGTAAGCCGCTTACTTCAAGTGCCCCAAACACTGGGCTTCACAATTGCGATTGCGACTCCCGACAATTGCCGCAAAGTTGGACAAACGAGCGACGGATGATGACAGCGCGATTAACTCGCTGTAAGCCATAAACGCTTCTCCGGGCAGCTGCCTCCTCCTCCTCCGATTCCTCTGCACATCCTCCGTATCCTGAGTATCGCCACTAATTTCGTATGCATGAGCAGAAATGAAAGGAGGGACAAAAAAATGAAAGGAGAAAGAGAAAGAGAAAGAGAAAAAAGAAATGCTGAGAAAAATGGGAAGCCGTAATCGGCTGGGCCGTGTTCATAATGCGCCGGAGAGGCACTTAAAAAATCAAGTTAACGCGGCAGCCACACAGGGATCCTCCTCCTACGCTTTTTCCCGCACTTTTCCTGCAGTCTTTTCCACTGGATTAAAATGGTTAATCCATATTTTCCACTGCTAATGCACTCGAGGAAAAATGTTTTACAGAATTAAGAAGGATTCTATGAAACCTATAAAACTACTATTTGTCAATAGAAATTTCTATATAAAAATTCATACCCATTAATTTATTTTTAAAATTCTTTAGCTATTTAAAAAATTATAATTTTGTATAAGGACTTTATTTCGAGTGTCCTGCTCCCTGTTGCTGTGGCTGCCACTCGACTGGACTGCTGATGTTGCCGCTGCGACTGATGTTGCTGTGGCTTCTGTTGCTGCTGCTGTTCCACCGTCGCCGCCGCCGCCTGGCAGACAATTTGAAAAGATAATAGCATCTTTTTTTTCCTCTCTGAGCGTCCTGCCTCGTTTTTGTGGGCATTAATGGCTACAGCGGAGACGAAGTACAACAACGGCAACAAGGATTACCGGGAGCCACAAAGTTGCCCGGATCCTGTGTACCCTGGCCGGTAGCCGGGAGCTCCCAGCTCGGAGCCATCTGGCAGACGAGAGTTATTGCAGCCACTGGCCCGCAACGGACTCCAAAGAGGAGTCCACAAAGTGGAGTACAGCTCCTCCTGCTCAACGTCCAGGAAATCGAGCAATTCGCGCTTTGTGCGAGGACATGGCCAAAATTAGCATTTGACCATAAATTGGGCCATGCACTTGCACTTGGCCAGGGCAACAGTAATGGGTGCAGTCCTGCAAATGGGATGGAGGAACAGGATGTTGATCCCGGGATACAGAACAAGAGCGCCAGATGTTTTTAAAGAGTTCCCGCCAAGAGGAATGGTCTTTCATAGGTTGAATGGGTTTTGGCTAATGTCATTGAAAGGTGGCAGGAGAAAAACAATTTAAGGAATCAAAATGTCATTATACTTGAGTCAATGAAATGAAATTGGTTTTTATATTAAAATTCGTATAATTTACAAGAACTTGCTAGAGAAAGTTAAAGATTTAGCTAAATACAATTTAAAAACACAAATATGTTAACTTTAATTTTAACTTTAACTCATTTAAGTTACCTTAAAAGAATGCCGCAATCTTCAATTGCTAAACTCCCAAATTGATGTCTGTCGAAGCTGTCTTAATCACACCCATTCCTCTGGCAATGCACCACCTATATCCTATGTCGACAGGCCATTATACTGTCTCGTAAGTAAACACACATGCAAATCAGTCCAGCACTCAAGCTGTAAAGGATCAAACCATTTGGGGTTAGCTAGGACATTACCAAGGATTTCGGGTTGCAAGCTGGAATTCCAATTAATTCTCACTTGTCGGAGGCGCCCGGCAACAGTGGGCATTCAGCACATATGACAACGCCCACTGTCATTGCAAAACCCCCTGATTGACAGCGACCTTTGTGATAGGCGTCCGGATTTCCAGCATTTTGACCAGGCCCAAAGCCAACGTGTCAGACTTTGTCAACGTTATGACAACTCTGCATTCCAGTTTTTTGGGAAAGGGGGTTGAGGGAGGGACTATTTTTACACAGAAAGAAAGGTTTGATATCATTTCAAAGAATATTCTATATTCATTTTATAATTTTATTTTTAAAACATATTCATTTTGATTTTAAAAAATAATAATTTAGGCAATCTATCATTTTAACTTCATTTTCGATTAAAGTCTAAGATAAACCTTATTTTCTTTCCATTCTTATATTTCTGTGTAGGCTTTAAGGTGGTTCTTTGGATGACTGGTCTGAGTGGGTGCACTGGCTCCACAACCGCGACGCGACGGCGGCACGTAGAGCGAAACTTTCCAGCAAGATAAGCAGATTTACTTAAAGTTTGCCCAAAGTCAAAGTCTAGAATTCCCGACGTGCCGCTGTCTCTGTCCCATTCTCGTTCTAGTTCTCAGTCCTCTCACTTTTCCACCCACTATCTATGTTCCAGAGATTCCAATTCGGAGATAACTGCTCCTAGGAGGCCATTAGCTAGTGCCCGACATTAGTTCGCTTAAATTCGCGATATGTGGACACCCAATAAAGGTTCGATTTACTTACTTGGCTTTGTGGAGAATTAGCTTGGAGATTTTTGGAAGGAAGGGTTTTTAAAAAGCTAACAGAGAAAGGTATATTTTATATTAAAGGATTTGAATGAGTAATGTTTTCTAGAGATAAATTATATATTTAAATTAAAATTATTATTTATAAAAATAAGTAATCTTTGCCCACCGCATTTTAAGCTTAAGTCACTAACGGTTTTAACTCGTCTTGGTAGGTGGAAATCCCCTCTTGAAACCTAAGCTCGTTATTTCCCAAGCTCTCAGCTCTGGAGTTTTGCAATTACAACTGCATCTGATTAGCCAAAGTTTGCCACGTTCTAGGTGTTAGGTGGGTTTCTAAGGAAGGTTTTAAGGGGGGTTTGTAGGGGATTCTTAGGGGGTTCTAAGGGAGATCTTAACGGGTTTAATTTGTTGTTTTTCTCCGCTTTTAGCTGGTTTTGATGAGAGGTTTAAGGGGGTTTTAAGTTGCAACTTGAAGGACAAGCCGCGAGCTGTGGTCTACCTTCGAATGAATGCGAATGTTCTTCTATACATTAGACGCAGACTGGGTGTAGCAGGGGCTGCTCTGTAAGGGTGACACAGGTGAGAACACGTAAATGCAATCAGCCGGTGTGCACGTAGCGATACGGGAGTGGAGTGCAGCCCAGTCACTTTTTCATTTCGGCAGCTAACTTTTCACGTATGCGACTGCATTGCCCCCGTGTTTGAAGTGGATTAATCAGGGCATTTAGTGATTCGCGGTTCCATTGACGACGTCGAGCGAAGGTGAGTCTCGTCTCGATACGCGGGTTGTCACGTATCAGTTGGCATATAAAAAAACATTTTCCATGCCAATGGAATAAGTAAAATAAATAAAGAAAAGCCGCAGCATTGTTGCAATCACAATAAATCAATAAATAAATGAAAATTCAGGTTTAAGGGTATGTCATTTTACTTTGAGTTGTATTATTTGAAAGTGGGATTTCTTGGCAAGCTGACAAATTATACTATAAATATACTATAAATTATGATATATGAATGATTAGTGTTTGACATTAGCAACTGAAAATGAAGATAATGTTGAGTTTATGAATTAATTAATTTAATTCGTTCGTTCTTTAAAAATCCTACTCCCTCTGAACGACTTTTAATTGTAAAAATATAAATGAACATATTCAAAATATAAAATAAAAATACCCCAAAAAGTATTGTATAATATATCCAGTTGTACTCAACTGCCGAACTCAGTTACATTTCCCAGTCAAGCGCATCAAATCGAAATAATTGCCAAAAGATACATATACTCCTCCCCTCGTCGCAGCATCTTATCGCATTGCGATTTTAATAACAATTTCCAAAAAGATATTGCCCCAAGGGGCTAAGGACCCCTAAACCCCTGTTTATCCAGCAGCGACATCATCAAACACACAAGCAAAATCGGTGGACTTATCAACGCTCCAGCAGAGCAGCCGCAAAAACAATAAACCATTTGGCAATTGTCTTCGGGACCTCAGACCATCCAACCAACATCCTGTCTCTGTTTGTGTTCTCCTGGTCGAAACTCACGTCGTTTGATGGGCATAAAGTGAAATAATAAAACATTTTAACTCGACATTTGATGGGTGCTTTTATTTTTATTTGAGCGGCACAGCGACCGGCAAATAAAAACACATCACGAAACCTAAACCGAAACCGAAACCGAACCCAAACACCTTGGAGCGCTTTAATTTTTACGATCCAGCCGAGAATCGTAAATGAAAAAATGCTGAAGAGAACGAAGGGAACGGTATGGAAGGATGCTCTGTAACGAGGCGAAATTTATGCAATTAGAAATTAATATTATACAATTTGATCCATGGTCTTATGGCCGGGACACGCGCATCGGTGTCATAAATGCAAGAGGATTCTGTATGTTTATGCCACAATTTGAATGGGGGCGTGACCCGGCAGCCTTCCAAGGAATTCCCAACCAAATTTTAATGCGCAGTTTCAGCCAGAAATTAATATTGTCACCGTGGATAGCTTGCTTTTTGTTTGGCGACAAATTTGACTCGCTTCCTTCCTTCGCATATAACGATAACTTTTATTAATCGTTTAATTCTGGCCGTATATCTGGCGGATGCCGATAAGCCGTAAACCCAACGTGGGAATCTGCCAACTGGACAGGAGATGGTCCAGAGGCTATATTTTGCCGAGGGGTTTTGGAGAGTTCAACGGGCCAGGCCCAAAAAAGATACAAAGTCATTACGACGCAGCGCATTCATAATTAAAAATGTTTACACAAATCAAACTGCCCGGGGGAGAAACTTCTATCAAGTGCAATGAGCGAAAGGAAAGCTTAGCCTAATTAATGAGGAAAATAGGGAAAGACTTGGGGATACTGTGGAAGTTGTTCTGTAACTTCAAAATTAGATAAAAGAATTCTATTGAGTTTATTACCAATTACATTTTAATTTATTTAATTATATTTTATTGCATTTTTTTAAATAGCTTCTTAAAATAGTCTTAAGCTTAAATAATTGTTCGTTTGGATTGCTCTCCCTTTTCTTTACCCCATACTTGTTTACTCAACCCCATCATCATTCCGAAAACTCTTCTACTAATCAACAGCTGAATTAGTGAATCGACCTTTTGCTCAATTTTTTGAAGGACTCCTGCTGTCCCCAGGCTCAGGCTACTCCCTCCAATCCTTCGATAATCCCGTGGGCTAATTACAAATTCAGGCAAAATGCGCCCTAGAAAAATACAAGTTCAGGGGTAAAATACAGGACTTGCAGGAAACTGCCAGGAAATCTAATAAATGGAACCAAAAATGTGCGTACATCAAGGAGCATTTTTGGGCAACACTTTGCATAGCTAAGTGAATTTCTTTAGCTGCACAAATCGAACTTTCACTCTTCGGCTACACTTTTCTGCCATTTCTTCCTTTTTCGTTAGCAGGCAGGACACGTAATGGGTGGAAAGCTGGACAAGGAACAGGAAAAGGAACAGGAAAGAACTCTCAAAAAAAAAGAACTCCATCTCGGGGCGTTGCCTTCTGTATGAAATTAGCATAATTCTCTCAACAGTTTTCATTATGTCTGAATTTTAAGTAATTTTTTTGTTGGCCCCGAGTTCTGGCATATTTTTTCCTGAACTCCATGAAAGTCCTGGGCCTTTGCAATTAAACGTGTAATTACTCGACTGCTTAAAAATGCGAGCACGAGGAGGGTTTTTTCAGCCCCCGATTTCTAATTGTTGTTGTTTTCGTTTCATTTCCTCGCTTTTCACGGAAGTTTTAACTTGTTTTTATTTGATTTTCTCATTTATTCTGGTCTGAGTTATTAGCGAGCGCGCTGGAGAGCTCTCATTACAGAATTGTTTACTTGTTGTGACACTTTCAAGTGGAGCGTGAAGCGGGGGATTCCCGGATCTGGAATCAAGGATCGGGAGAGGTCAAGGGTGTCCCTTTTTTATTCGTTTATTATTTTAGTCTAAATGAGTTTTGTCTGCCTTTCTTGTATTGTTTGTTGTGTGTATTTTTATCTGCCAGGATGTCGTCTGTCCTTAAAGATGCCATCGCCAGTGGACACTAATCTCTGCATGCCCGCCATTTTTTTTGTTTGGTTCTTGGAGTTCCTCGAAGGCAGCTCCAAAGTCAAGGCAGAAGACTATTGCACTTAAGGACACTCAGGAATCAGACTTTCCGTCTGGCAGGAGCAGAGACAAAAAGCCGAAAAGGAAGCAACAAAAGATTCGATACAACAGAAATGATTTCCTCGGACGGAAGGACGAAATTGGCAAGAGAGAGCGACAGGATCCAGGCAGCTCTATTAGCGGACAAAGAACTTGCCGGGCGGATAGTTTTATGATTCTGATAGCCTCTGACAACAGGATGCATGTCCTGGGGCCATCCCCCACAGATGGCTCACGATTTTTATGGCCTTCGATAATGTCTAATGGATGTCTCTGACGGCCACGCAAATTAGATGTGATCCGAAGGAGATGGGGGCAATTAGCCAGGACTATGCTAGTCCTCTTATCTTTTTTTCTAAAGAGAAAGAGAAATAAATAAGCTGGAAATTGTCTGTGAAATAGCCGGGGATAATCTCTTCTTTCCCCCTAATTGGCTTTAAAGTTCTGCAACTTTTTAAAGAACATGTCATGCTGTGTATTGCAATTTGTGGCATTATCCTTGCCGGTTTTTGAACCTCTGTTTTTTGTTTTTTTATTTTTGTTTTGAGAGTTGAGCAGGCAATTCCCCATTCCCAAAACTCACTTCATGCGTGCGCGATTTGCATTCCCCTTCCGCCATGCTTGATGGCGAATATCCTGTGTGAAGGACTCGTAAATCTTTTGGCGTTGCGTCCGCTCCTTCTTCTGCTCTTTTCCTCTCTGTCTCAACCGCCTGTCTGTGCCATAAATCATATGCAGCCAAGTATCAGGACAAAAGCGGGGGAAGAGTCGGAAGCCACGGATATTCGAGCATTTTTACGGTTCGACGGGAGAAAGCGTTTTGCTTTCCCCGCTGGGAGTCCCCAATTGCTTATTTAAAGTTTTGTGCTAAAGGAGTGAGAGGTAAATAACATTATCCTTTTAATCACATTATCCTTTACAAAATGTCAGAAAATATTACAGCTTATGCGTTTTTTTTTTTAAAGAGATTAGAGTGCTAAGATATTTAAAATGAGTAATTAATAAAGCTGCCTTAAAAATGTATGGCTTACTTTGAAAAATTGTCTTGTCCTACGGTTATTCATATTTTAATAAAATAATAACTGCTTAAAATCCCACCAAACTTTATCCTTAGGTTCTCTATATTCTCTATATTATTTTAAAATATATATTTTTAAATGTATGAACATATTCCTTTCAAGGTAAAAGGCGGCGATAATGAAAATAGCTATAAAATTGCTTGGGGAATTGGGTAAGCTCATTTCATAACAATCATTTCCCCACTCGAGCTGCCCATTTTGATTTGATTTTCTCTATTTACTTTTCATCTGCAGACGGATTAAGTGGAAAACTAAGAAGATCCGCCAACTAATCGCAACCCTTTCCGGGGGGAAAAGCAATCTCAGTTTCTAGCTGCGGGGCACAACTATATTCGTAACCAAACTATGACGGGAAGTGGCGCACCCACCAGGACAAACATCAGGACACGCTGGATGCCCGGGAGACGCTCTGCCAATTAACAGTTACATGTGTTTGAAGGAAATAATTGGGTTGCGTGACAGCCGGGAAACTATCAACGGGGAAATGGGAACGGAAACTTAAATAGCAAACAAATAGAGCAGCAGCAGCAGCAGTATTAAAAGCAAACAGACACACACGCGGATAAACTATGCAATTATAGTGATTGCTGATAGTCCGTCATCGCCAAAAGGAACTCGGGCGAGGACGACCTCATTACCATGCCCAATCCTCGACCTCATACGCGGCGGCATAATCATCGTAGTCATCATCAAAGTCCGCCGCAGGACAAAGGCGTTGCTAAAGTTATTAACGCGTCGTGCGGCGTCAATCAAATTGGGGCTTCTCAGGGACCGATTTGCATGTGACTGCACAGGGAGAAAAATGTATGAATAAAAGTAAAGAATTTAAGGCAGAGCTAACTTACGAAAACCAAGAAAAAATAACAAATGCATGACTTCGTTGATTTACAAATAAATATATATAAAAAGATTAACTCTTCTAATACGAACCTACTATCAATATCCTTTCATGTTTAGCCTTTAATTAAAAATCCGTTTTTTCTCAGTGCATCCAGGGGAGGATACCAGCACACACACACTCCGCACACCCCAATCAAGAGCTCAAACCCAACCCCTTTTATTTAAGCCAAATTTTTGGGCTAAAAAGAGTGGAAAACGTGTCCTCGCTGGTCCCGAAGTTTATGTTAATTTAATTGCAACACCAACCGCATTAGAATAGTTCCACGTATACTTACAGGGACCGGTTGAAGGATGAAGGGTTTCTTCTAGCGATTGATGTGTTTGCCTTTTCAGGCTGTCAACTCGCTGGCCTCGTTGCCATAGACAAATTTCCAAAATTTCTTGGCAGGCGGCGGCGGCGGCGGCTCCTTAATTAAGTTTCCCGGCAAGGACTCTTAATTGCGTTAACTTGTTTGTTTGCCCAGGCGAGTGATGCGTACGTAAGGAATATATGTATGCACATTATCCATCGATAGTTCCACATTTGATATGCCATCAAGAGCGAGCATACACACATCAAAGGCAAGAAGATGCCCGAACAGGATGTGATCCTGGGGAGAGGATAGCAACTCGGCTGCCATCATTAAATTTAAATTACTCCTCGAGGCTCAAGGCTGTGGTTAATACAGGGAGGAAGCATTAAAGATTGGATTGAATGTATGGTGTATTAAAATGCTAGACTGTATTTAAGAGGCTAACTAAATTGCTGGACTAAATAAAATTAAATAATAAAATTATATTGAATTTCCAACAAGGCTTTTGATTTAAATATTTTAATAGCTAAGGGAAGAAAATGTTCTTAAGGAATTCCATAATATCAATTCCCTGAAGGATGACTTCAAGACACTTCCTTCCTCTTTCTCCATCTGCAAAAATAATTCCCGAAAAATGTTTATTTATGTTCGAAGCAGTTTGTATTTATGGCCGAATCATGATGACAAATGTCAGATGTGGCCAAACACTCGAAATGGACACCGAAGTCACCCTCCCCCGAATGGAGGCTTAGTCTTGTGGAAACATTTTTGCAAATATTCCATCGGCGATGCGAATCGAGAATAGGGAAAATATTTATGGGCTCGCTCAGCACATTACACACCTAATTTCTATATTAGTTTTCCCCCTGGACAGTGTCGTCCGAAAGTGCTGAGCCCGAATATTTGTCCGGCTTGATTGGATTTTCGTCACGCCCTCGAAGAAAGTCTTGGCCATTTATCAGGCGATGGAACTGAAAGCCCTGCCATATTTTGATGGTTCCATTTCGTTGTTTTTTTCCTTATTTTTATGGCTGCCTCATTAGGCTCCATTCTCGCTTTTGTTTGCAAAGGGTTTAAGCCCAACAAATGACTGCAATTTGGGACAAAGGAGAAAGGCGCCAGGATTTTCCCCTATGTTTTGTATCCATCGCAGATGATTTAATCGTGCGTAAGTAATAGTTATAAATTTGCGCATCTATCATGCGGCGATTGAACGGCTGCTTAAAAGTTTCCATTCGGCCGAAGCTTTCATTGAAAACTCATAATTTTGATTTACGAGGACAGCTGTTGGTATTCTAACAATGGCTCAGATGCGAGGATAATAAGAGACACCCCTCAGCACCTCGTCGCACCCTCGTTGGCGAGCCCATTCCAATTTTCATGGCTTGTATCGCATTAGCACATCATTTAAAACCAGAAGCCGGAAAAGAAATTAGAGAAAATAAACCAAGCTGGACAGGCTGGGAGATGCCCTTTAAAAAACATCGCTAAGGTATTTGGAATTACTTTATAAATATTATTTATTATTATTTCTCCTCCTCCTCTATTAAATCTATCTAAGCTTAAAAAAATGTATCGCTTATTTGAAACCAAATTAGTTCCTAATTGTAAACATAGTTTAACATTCTTTAAAGAATTTTTGTAGTAAAATATCGTTAACTTTTAAGTGCAAAAGTCAGGGATAAATAGGTACTCAAATACAACCTGCATTTGATTTGCATTTCTGGCTGACAGTAAACGCTTGATTTATGTCTGTAGAATGGGGAGATGAGGCGCTCACGATCCGGCTGCATAAATTTAAGCTAACCAAATAATTCTGGATCCCAGGAGAGACACTGTTTCCCCTCCGCCGAAAGACCAAACAATCGCAATTGAAAGCCATGAATTGCAAATGAATTAATTTTCGGGAACAAAGGCGCTCGAAAGTTGAAATTGAATTTGTTGCTCATTAAAATGAACGCCACTCTCGGTCGAGGGGATAGTAAATAATCTGGGGAATGGGTTATTAGATGGGGGCAGGAGATGCTTCTCTGCTTTTTAGGCAACCCGAAAAACCACTTAACCACACACGCGGATAACCGCACACACACACACACATCGCGTTATAACCACAATTACGGCTATCATTCCAGAGGCAAGACATATGCAAATGGGCCAAAAAATAGAACCAGAACCCTTCTGCTCGTCCATCATACTAAGCGTTGTTGGGGTGTACCCCCATTTTTTGGCAGAACCAAATACCAGAAGGCCACCCCCGGAGAGGAGTTCACCATGAATTTTAATTACGGCGTTGATATTTCAATTTGAATTTTGTGAGCTCAGTTAATTTCATTAATAAATATTTATGGTGTCCTGGCTAAGCGTCGCAATTTAAAGTTGTCTTTTCTCTAGAGAGGGGTAACTCTTTTACCAAGACATAATATATTTTTAGTAATATTCGTTTAAATAATCTTTTAAAGAATATAATATAGGTATATAGAGATTCAGGTTAGAGGTTAGACAGTGAAAGTTTCCTTAGGTTAGACCACGTTTTCCACTCCCCCATTGACCTGGCTAAACCCATCGCTCTTGTTCGACTGTCAATGATTGGATTGAAGAGTTGAATGAGTTGGAAACCTCAGCAAGGAAATTACGTGCTCTGGCTGGATCGTTTCTTTTTTTTTTGTCATTAAGAAGCTCACTATGAAGGTCTCATATGGGGGACACAGGACATGCCACTCGTTAGCCGGCCAATTGATTGATGGCATGTCGAGGAATGTCCCACTCGGAATGCAGAGCGGAGCAAAAAGTCCAGATACCACAGTCTCACTGCGCATTGAAAAGCACTTATCGCACATCATCCTGTTCCGGCAGGACAACTCCTCAACTCCTTAACTCTCCTGACAGTTGAAATTAAATCAACGCTGATTTCAGTTGGGACTTTAAATGAGACTGTCGCATCGCAGGTTCACTTCCACATCCACATCTCACTCTATTATTTTGGTGGCGTGTCCTGTTGAAGAACCCCCTCCTGACTTCCAGAATCCTTTGGAGTACAGTCTGTCCTGGCGCCGTTAAGCCCGCTGGCAGCTCGCAGATTAACTCAAATTTGTGGCGGCCCAATAAATTTCACGGCGAGGCATTAAAAATTAAGCGCTGCCAGGAAAGAACTTGCAGTCGACTTTGCACAGCAGCCATCAGTTAATTACACAGGACTACAAATAATTAAGAAAATTTAAAAGGAAGTCATACAAAAATTTTAATTTTTTTTATAATTTATTTCGTAGTAAATAACATTAATTATTTATATTTACTTATTAGGTTAAATTTCCCGATAGAACCTATAATTTTATCTATTTAAAGATTATTATATAGATTTTTTTAGACTGCTATCCAAATAAGTTTTCTTAAAGAATTAAAAACACTTCATTTTTTAAGTCATTTAGCGATCTTTTACAAATTTAATAACTTTGTTTTTTTCCTAATTAAAGGTTAGGCAATGCAGCACCTTTAAAACTTAAATTAAATAATGTGAAAATAGTTTATAAATCTTTTTTTCACAACCTTGCAGCCAAGTGTTCCCCGTTCGTGTTGGCTTCCTTTTCTCCAATAAATTTCACCTGAGAGTTGGCGCAGTCACGCCTTTGCATATGTCTCTCCCCCGGCACATCCTTGGCTGCCTCCTTTATTTATGTGAGCTGCCGCGGTTACCGAAAAGTAACTACGTATCTATGCATCTTTTCCCTGAAAACTTGCACAGGTTGTCTCATCCAATTTGTACAGTTGGGAATGAAGGATAGAAAGGACCAAAGGCCCAGACTTAGTGGAAGTTAACCCCCGGAAAGCGGGGATTCCCACGATGGGGTGGGAAATCGAATAAAAAATCCATTTTCTCCGCATTCCCTTTCCATTTTTTCCGGGTAAATGTGGCAATTTTTTCCTCATATTTCAGAACAAAAAGGCGCCGAATTACAAAACAAATTACAAAATACAAAATAAGAGGCATATTTCTCACTTTTATGATGTTTACTGGCCACGCCCCCTCGGCATTTGCTCTGTTTTCCGTGACCCTTCACCCTTATTAGAGCAGCAGGACAGCGTTTTTTCGTCGCCTTTTTTGTATTTTTCTTTTTTTTTAATTTTGAATTTCGAATGGAAATTTACATAATTTATGGGCAGCAACAAAAGTCACACACAGATACGGGATTCAAATCGCGGGGCGGAGATCCGCAGCATATGCCGGAAAGAAGTATTATTTCGTTTTTTTTTTTTTCATTAAAAATTTGTTTATAATTTACGATTTTTTGGGAGCAAATGAGACGCAAATTATTTTCGGTGCGCGGGTTTTTGGTCCTTGATTTGGTCAAACGGCCTCATTAAGAGCTCATTAAAAATATGGCGCGCGAGTTGTTCTTGAGCATTTTAACACGTTTTTAATTTTAATGCATTTTACGGCTCCTCAACAAAGTCCTCCTCCTCCGTCACAGTTCAGCGTTCCGGCGACGTTATCATCGTCATTGAATTTCACCGCGGGCTGACTTTCACTTGTTGACTGTGAATTTTCCGCTCCTGCTCCGGAGAACCCATGGAAAATCCTCGTCAACGTCACCGCACATCAGCACGTCAAACTTCATTAGGAAAGTGGTGAGGAGGATGGCTTTTCCGAGTGCGGAGGGTTGCTGCTGTTGCTTCGCCGCTGCTGCGGTGCCTTCATTGTTTTTATGGGCTGCGCTAATTAGTTACGAAGTCATAGAATTTTACAGGCATTGCTCTCGAGCACTGTCATCCTGTCCCAGGGTTTGGTTTTCCCCCTCACTTGATGCAGTCATCATTTGTGGTTTTACCCTGAAGTGGGTGGGTGCTCTCAGCCCAGCCATAAATTCCGACCAGGAGTTGTGTAAAATATGGCCGCAAGGTATTTAGCCATGCTCCGGTAATCGTAATTTTTTTTCGATTTCAATTTATCCAACATATTTCGATTTCGATTTTAGGTGCTCCGGTACAATGTTTGCTATCGTCGGTAAACAGCTGTTTGCATTCAATTTGAAAAATGATCGAAAGTAAGAAAGTTGGGCAAGTACCTCGGCTCTATACCACTTATTAAGGATATAATTAAAAAATAAATTATTACTGGCCTGGAAATCAAGAGCTAAGAGTTTATAATTTAAATTGTCAAATTCTGTCTCATTTTTCGTTAGTATAAGTATGGTCACATTTATTTTCATTGCAGTTGATATTTTAATTGCCAACATGCTTCGGCCACACTGCTGAGGAGCATATATAAAGAGCCCACCGCGCAATGCAATTAGCAGTCTTTAACTTGAGCAAGCAGCATCAAGAATGGTTTTTATTTATTTTTCTTCATTTATTTCATTTTTATTTATTTATTTTATTTTAATTTATTTTATTTTTACTCTATTCTAAATTTGTGCCTTTATATCATCTTTGATGATATCACGGTGGTGAGGTCAACTCTTATTTTAGATGAAAATTAGTTCATGTATTTTTTTTTTTTTTTTTTTTAACATTTACCAATAAATTCCTACATTCACTCATGACTTCGTTTGCTTTTCAACTGTGTATTTTCATCCTGTTTCACCTTTAAGCTTGGTACTCCATATGATTTTGGGCAATTTATGTTGAAATTCAACTTGAATTGTTTTGGAACAATAAATTTTTAAGCAAAGAAATGTTGGTCTGCTTGATTTATTTCTCCATTTATTTACTTTTATTTATTTTTATTCTATTTTAAAATTGTGCTTTTATATCAGTTTCAATGATATTTTAATGGTTTTAAGGTCAACTTTTTTTTTAGATGAAAATTAGTTCATGGAATTTTTTTTTTAACATTTACCAATAAATTCCAAAATTGAGGCCTGAATTCGTACGACTTGGGGCACATTATGTTGAAATTCAGTTTCAATGATATTTTAATGGTTTTAAGGTCAACTCTTTTTTTAGATGAAAATTAGTTCATGGAATTTTTTTTTTTTTTTAACATTTACCAATAAATTCCTACACCGAAGCATGACTTGGGGCACATTATGTTGAAATTTAACTGGAATTGTTTGGGAATAATACATTTTTAAACCAAGAAAATTTGGTCTGCATGATTGAATTTTCCCTATTTTATTTCGAAATCTCATTTGTTATTTTATTTCAAAGAATTTCAGTTCTCAGCTGGCAATTTGTTTTAAAATCACCACAAATTAATCGAGCAGGATTAGACCGGTCATTTCGACCATCAGGAACAACCCATCCCAAGACCGAAGCCAATTACAAGGAAGGCCATTTGACAGAGCGAAAGTTCAGGAGTAAGACGTTGGCAGGTCCATAAATTTGCGGTTCGCAGGGACATAATTATGCAGACAGGCGGTCTCAAAGGGTTAACTGCTGGCAGGAGGGGACTCCCCCTGGCCGGGGCTTGTAAATTAAAAATACCACGCCCCGCCGTGATAAATCAAAGTCAGTGGGCTTTGTATTGGATTTGCCGACAGGAATTTGTAGACATTAAGAAAGTCCAACTTGAAGTTGCAGCCCATTCCCAGGCTCTTCCTGTTGCTTCCTGGCATTTGAATAAAGTTTGGACCTTGTTGGGGGAAAAGTGTCGCTGACATGTTAAGACATTTGCCAAATTTATGGACCTTCCTTGCCCGTCCGGGGTGGTTCCTTGGGGGGTTTACTCGGGCAGTGAGAAACCCCTGCCACTTGTGGGCCAATTTAAAAATTGAATTTTCAAAACATACCACCACAAAAGCCCGGCTAATCACATTTCTCATCGGCTGCGACACATGTGCTTGTGCGCTTCAGATCTCTTATCTTAGCGAAAATTTTGACACATGGAGAATACCATTCATTGTCTCCGGGCTTCTCTTGAGAGGGCCTAATACGATTATTTGCTGTGTTTTTTGCCCAAAAAATCAGACGGAGGCAGTGGCTATTTGCCAACAGTTCTGATTAAATTGGATCGCAGATGCTCATAACTGTCACACATGGCACATGGACCACAGGACCTACACCCTGTCCTTATCTTTGCTGTGTCAACACCAAACCACCCAAAAACAAGGAACAAAAACATGAAAACAAGCAAAGAAAAAGAGATGGAGGTGTGGAAAGTTTTTGAGGGGACAAATATTTTTTAATACCCTTAAAAATGTTAGAAATTCACTAGATTTTAGTTATTTCTGTCTTTTGTAACATTATTTTTATAACTACTACAAATAAGAAACAAATTTCAAAATTAAAATAAAAAATATCTTGCTTAGTGTGTCGTAACCATTGTTTCCTTTAAATTATAATATTTTCATTGAAATAATCTTTACTAAAGACTATAAATAATAAATATCAATGAATAATGGAACCATTTTCTGTTGCTAAACAATAGTTTTTCAATTATTTCTCCACCCTTATGTATTGTTTTCTAACCTTATCCCAAAACTATTATCCCCTCTCGGACAGAGTAGTCAACAAATTCAGGACAGTTTTTCAATAAACCCATCAAAAGGTACGAGTGCTGACATTTTGAACCCTCACCCCATGTGCGTGTTGTAGCGACGCCCCGATTTTCCCGCTGATGCCCTTTGGCTAACTTTCGTCGTAAACGCAATTTGATTTATGGACAATGTGGAAATTGAAAATTGTCGCATGGTCACTTTAATTTGAGAGTTATGCGACTTTAAACTGAGTTAGGGGCGGACCCCCCCTGGCTGACGAAGATGATGATGCGGCAGGAAGTGAATTATGTCATGCCTCGTTGTGAGGTTATGTTACTTTCATGCTTGTCAAAAAGTACAGCTCCGCCCGGAGAGCTTTTGCCAGCGGAGGCAACTGTACTTCCGTTGGCTTCGGTTGCGTGTGAAAACAGGAAGCGACACGCGTCGCTTGTTAGCCGCTCGCTGTTGCAAGTTAAAGAGCAATTTCTGAGGGCAGGACAACAGACCGGGGTGACCAGCAGCAACCCCCTTTGTCTTTGTCCTTGTCTAGTGTTTGATGTTTGCTCCTCGCCGTTTACCGATGGCTGCTGAAGTGCCGCATTGGTTTAGTGTCAGCTTATAGTTTTGACATTTGTCGTCGCCTGAGCCAAAGCTGATTGCAGATGAGTATCGGAAGTGAGTCCTGGCTGGAGAGGATGATAGATGGGAGTCCTCCGGATTTACTGCGATCTACTGAGGTGAGAAATATGCCACTGACCAGGGGGAGATTTTCTACTATTTTGAGTGTGTTTAAATTTGTTAATTGATTGCTTGCTTAAAGTTTATAAACAAAGTACAATATTATTGGAACTAACTATTTAGATAACAAGAAAACAATTTTAAAATTGTCATAATTTTGTAGATAAATTTTTGTTAATTGTAATTAAATCTTATTAATACCTCTTAGGGGCATATAAAATAAAATCAAAATAAATCATTTATAAGTATGCATTGATCTTGAATTTTTGACTATTTAATTAATTAATTTGTATACTGTTTATAAATATGGTAAATAATTAACATTTTTGTTAATTTCTGGTTAAATAGAAATTTGTCTAAAGTTTTATTATCCATTCTTGGTTATTCATTGCAATCCAGCTTAATCTGAATATCTGAAAAAAGACAAATAAGTTAGTCTTTGCTCATCTAAACACAAATAAAGTTTAAAACTTACTTTTGTGGTGAATATTTAATAAGATTTTTTGCCAACCTGGATTCCTTCTGCTTGGATTTTCTTTTGGGCAATACAAGGATATCTTCCGCGCAGCTGTAGACCACTAAATCGAGATTAAGAATTAATTAATAAAGAACAATGAATTGGCAATTTAGTGGGTATTAAGTTTTATCAATGAATTAATATGATAGTAAAGTAAAAAATGATATTTACAATTATCTTTAAGTGCCATTTAATTCTAATAACTCAATTAAATACTTTTAAAATACCTTCAACCCAATTAATTATGTGAAAGCAGATGCCTGATGGTCATCTTCCCCCTCCGATGAAGTGTGAAATCCCATCCCGAGTGTCCACTATTGTCAGTTGATTCTCTGACCGAAGTCCTGGCCTTCCATGAAAGCATGTTAACCCTTTTTGGCGATCCCCCTAGGATTGGCTGCCTGACAAAGTTTCACTTATTCGGCAATTATTGGAAATATTTTCGACTTTTAATTGAAAAACTGGTGGCTCTGGGCCACTTTCATGCATGCCTGCACCTGCTGCTGCCATTGCTGCTGCTCCTGCTCCTGCCGGCTGTCCACAATTAAAATCGCCTTCCAGCTACCCCGGACACCGCTGCATTCGTAAAACTTTTCATGGCTATCACTGCTGTGCTCCTCCGGGGGGTTTTTATTTTTCATGGCTTTTCAATTTTAATTGAAATTTATGCGCAGCCCTCAAAGGGTTCTCTCTGTATTCACACTATCCCCCGACCAGTTTCGGTCACGTGTTCGCCAAAAAACAAAATCAAAAGTGTTGCAAATTGTTGAAAATTTTGAAAATTTACATTCACAATTCGCCGGGAGCAAGGCGAAAACGAAAGGGGTGTGATCCAAGGTCTGGGATGAGGCGGAGTCACGTGATTTACAGCCCGCACTTTTGTAATTTATGAGCAGCAGCACTTGAAAAACAGAACAGAACCCCAAAACCAAACCGAACTGAACACGGAAAATGCATGCAAAACATTTTGTGGCGCCATTTTATTGTGCTTCGGCCCGTCCATGTGTAAAATTTGAAATTGTTGTAAATAATTACCCTAATGGCGCCTGCCCCTGCCCTCATCTTCACGAGAATCCCATCCCGTTCCCCCATCGGAGAAGTCGCAGTTAATTTTGGGAGCCAGCAGCGTCGCCATTTGTAATTAAGCCTAAACCGTTAATATTTCAGCCAGATAAGAGAGCAACTGCATCATCCCCCAGCTCCGTCACTGGCCATAAATTCACGGCCGAAAGTTGGTCCTTTCCAGGTCCGACCAGGATCAAGTCCCAAATGTTGGGGAAAACATTTTACGGTTCGGCGAAAGCGAATCTCTCCGACTCACTCTCTGACTTTCTCCCGTCCCTTCGGGTCGGGTGTTAATTTCCGAGCAGATTTTTTTCCAGAGAAAGTGAAAATGCTCCCCCTTTTGCCACTTGTTTTCCTTTGGCAGCATTGGCAGGAATTTAATTAGCATACCGAATCGTTAACAAGATTGGAAAGCCAGTGAGTTATGCAAAACTTTCGCAAGTCCGTATCAGGGCGAGAAGAAGGGTTGATTGCTCTGTTTGGCCATTCGCAACCGGGAAATTTCGGAATCAAAAAATGCGGGCGAGGAATTTAAACAGAGTCTAGGAAAGATCTTCATTTTAACATATGACTTACAAATAAATGTAAAAGCTGGAGGTTTGTTGTGGTTGATATAAAGTCAGGCAAATTTAGATTTACAATAATTTTTTTTTTTACCTTATCATAGAATTTATCACCTTTTTAATTAATCCTCTTATCATAAAAATATGTATAAACAAACATGTTTTCTACATATATCTGTTCAAGAGGACAATATATATAAAATAATAAGTTGCTAGAAACCAGACAGTATAAACTAAATAATATATTCTTATAAGTCTTATCATCAAGTAAAATAACACAAACAAATCCGAGGCTGTCTATTCAATTGATATTAATTCAGCTTGTTAGAAATAAACTACTTGAGGATGAGTGGGATTTTTTTTAAATAACTCATTCATTTCTAGCAACAAAAATACTTGTGATCAAACGAAAACCAATGCTTATGAATCATTCAAATCAAGCTAAAGCCACTTTTAAGTTTATATTATTTTTGCAAAAAGCTTTGAAAAATATGATTATTTAAATTCAGTTCCTAAAACTACAAAACCAATACCATATACAAATCATTTTAATAATTATTCTATAATATATGAAGGGAAATTGGAATTCAATAAATAGTTAACTGATTTAGGAATCATTAACAATCAGTTTCCCGTATAATCTACTCGAATTTAAAATATTTAATCGGCATCGGAAATAAAATCATCATTATTCATTTTTTATTAAACATACACTGATTTTGAACCTTTGACTAATTTATTAATTAATTTGAACACTTTTGTACTAATATAATAAATGATGAGTAGACATGAGTAGATATTTGTACTTATGAGGCGGAATATATGTTTCACTTAACTAAATTACGTTAATTTGTATTATTATTCTAGAGTTGAGACAATCCAGGCTTAGCCAATGTGAATATCTAAGGGAAAGACAAAAAAATAAATCAATGCTCATCTAAGCAGATTTTAACTTATAAACTTACTGTTGTGATGAATATTTATGTTAATTTTTGGCAGCTTCAATCCAAATTTTGGTTTTGACTTTCGCTTGGGAGCCGCCCGAATATCTTCCGAGCAAATTAAAAGCACAATGACCAGGATCCAACATAATTTAAAGTATTTCATTTTAATTGTAAAAAAAAAGCAGAAAGTCTAGTTATTAAGCATAAAGTTGATCGACGACTGAGTCTCGAATGAGTATGACTCTTGATATTTATATGACATCACTTGGCAGCTGTTATCAGCTTGGTTTTACCGACGGCGAGCTTGTGAATCCCACTGTGAATCCCAGGAAAAGCCCCAAATTGTTAAAACCCTAGCAATTAATTTGTATATTTTGTTCTTTTGTTTTAATAAATCCGTAGAATAAATTGAAATTTCAATATAAAATAATTAAAATAATTTTTTATTGTTCTTTAATAAATATTTACATATAAACAATGCTTAAATTCATGATTTATCCATGAAACAATACAAAAACAAATTTTAAACACCTGAAATCATATAAGCATTTTAAAGTAAATATGTAAATAAGAATAATGAATTGGCAGCTGCTTTTTCATCAATGAAATGAAATGAAAGTAATGTGTGAAAAGACCGAAAAACAGCCGAAGCGCCATCCTTAACCCATTGTCACCCCACTCGAACATATAAACATGCATAAATTGCATTATAAGCGACCCAAACAAAGCATTAACAATCGCATCGGATGGGATCACAGCCCTCGGAGCAGCGGCAGCAGCATCGGCGGCGGCCATAACTATTCATTATCGACACATAAACGACCCTCGAGAGCACTCATAACTTCAAATTTTTTATTAAATAAACAGAACAAAGCCATGTCACACACTACTAGGGAGGGGAGGAAGGACATCATCCTTTTGACCCACTAAATTGGATCTGCGAATCGAAGGAGAAGAGAACCCTTTCTCTGCACTCATACACACATCCCTGCCTTCATCCGGCGTAATTCAATATTTGACTAGATGAGATTTATGGCCACAGGGCCATCGCCAAGCGACTTCCTGCGCGTCGGCGTCCTCCGCTCGCTATATTTGTGCAAAGTATAATTTTTGATTTAGTGCGATTTGTGTCAACGGGTTGCGCAGCGGGTTAAGAAGGAGGCGGGCGGTCCAATAGTTTCGCAATATCGCACAAGTGAATGTTTTGTTTGCCTTTCCCCCCTGATACATTCTCAGCGGATATGAGACCGCATGCTGATTGTCACTCAAAGAAAAAAAAAGGAAAAAGGGCTGGAGATGAGCCAAGTGAAACCCCCCTCTCCTTTGGGCTTGGTGGTGGAGTGGGTACGGAAGCGGATGTTGTGCCACCGGAATGTGCATAAAACTTTACTATTATTGCGAATATTTCGGTGAAAATTGAATCGCGCGCCGCCCGCTCGCCAAGCAAATTGCTTTGTTCACGCTGAATCGCGAGGGAATCACGCGGATCTACGAGGGTGACTCCTGCAGGTATAGCTATCAGGATGCAGGATGCAGGATGATAAGGACGCCGCCTGGTGCTCAGGCAATTTGCCGCGTAAATTTGCATAGCAAGTGTTTAGAAGAAGAAAAAAGTAAAGGGTTGATTCGCACGGCCGGAAGCGCGCGACAAGCGAATTTATTACAGGTAGCATTAGATTTAATTTTCGTGCGGGGAGCGTGAGCGGAAAACTAAATATTTCCAATCTTCCAAGAGAGAGATATACTTCCAGGGGGAAGTATAACAATATTCAATTTGTGGCTGGGTACTAATAACAAACATTCATAGATAAACGAACCCTAACTTATGACCTGTACTATTTTAACGTAATAAAGATATGCCTGGAGATTTTGTTGGTTTACATAGTAACAAAAAATGAATATAATTTTATAGAAGCTTTTCTGTGCTTGCACGACAAGGAAACCCTAAACAACTAAAGTGATATAGGTAATATAATAAACTAATAATAGTTTCAATCCCTTCCAAAGTTAAAGTATAGTGTTTTTATGTTTTTAATTCATGATATATGTATTTAGGTACAAAAATTAACCTTGATGCAAGGCAATTTCCAGATCGATTAGAAACAAAGAATTGTAGGACATTTCAAACATTTACATTTAGCCTCTGGAGGTACACCTTTTTGAGTAAGAGCAGAATGCAACTCACTTAGCGACGTTTCATCTCCTCGATCTGCTTCAGCAGGAGCTGCATTCGATCCTTCATCAGCGGTTGCCCACGCTGCGTCTTCTTACCGAGCGCCTTGGCCTTTTCCATACGCTGCTTTTTGTAGGCCTTTACCCGGGCATCGCGCTCTGCCCGCACCTTCTCCTGCTCCTCTCTCTCCTGGGCAATCTTTTCGTTTCTCTTATTTCTGCGGATCTCGGGTTTGTTGGGCTTATTCTGGAAAATATGGGAATTTATACTATGGAAAGAAGGCACTCGGTGGCGCTCCTACTTACTGCCTTGGGTTTTGACTGGTTTTTGCTCTTGAAATTGGGTTTCTGTTTGTTTGCCATCTTACCAGGACCTTTAGCTGGTTTCCTGCCTGGTTTTCCCTGTGATTGTGAGCCACGAACAGGCGCCATGCTTACAAATATAAGTTAATATAATTTTTAACAAAATAATGCGTTTTTGGAACTTAATTATCGAAATGGCAGTGCTGCCGGCTGGTCGTTTCTGCTTAATCGATGTATATCGATAGGCAAACACATGTTTTCGGTCCACACTCACCAACACTGACAGTCTGTTATTCTTTTACTGCCTTCAATTTTAATTAAAAATGCTTAAAATTAGTAAATTTATAACACAAAACGGTAAGTAAAACAATTAATTAAACAAATACCAGTTGGCTAATAGTGCCTTATTTCAGTGGCAGTGGCCAGGCAACAGGTGGCGGCCACCAGCCGCTTTTACTCGCAGCCGCCGCAGACTGCAGACACCTCCGACCTGCCCATTGACATAACGAATCCTTACGAAAAGGACCCACAGCAGTGCATTCTGTGCAAGCACGACATTGCGCCACACTACAAGAACGTAAAGTTGCTGTCGCAGTTCCAGTCGCCGTATACCGGTCGTATTTACGGCCGGCACATTACCGGATTATGCAAGCGCCGCCAGGAGCAGGTGGAACAGGCCATACTGCGAGCCCAGCAGTGCCTCCTGATGCCCGGCTACCACAAGGACCTCGACTTCTTGGCTGACCCCAAGCTTTTCGACCCGGAGCGACCTGTACGGCCGCACAAGTACTAGTTTGTGTCTAAGTTTGTTTTGTATTTTCCACCTCGCTTTCAGTGGAATACAGTTTCTTAATTTTACATTTGTTATAGGCTAGTTTTATTTTAATCCTCCTCCAGGTAGCGCAGCATCTCGAGGGGAATGCCCAGCTGGGTGAGGAGATCCCTCTTGGTTAGTCCAGGCTCTGCCATGGCTTTAAGATCGTCCACGGAAGCAATGAATCCCTTGCGCCAGATTTCAATGTCGCCCTGCAGTTCTAGGATTTTGCTGCTCTTTGGTGGAGTCGGCCCCAAGTTCTTGGGCGGTTCCCTTTTCTCTTCTTTGTGCCGATTTCGTTCCTCCTTTTTGGGCGCATCCTGTCCCTGTTTTTTTGGCGAATCCAACTCTTGTTTCTTGCCTTTTTCGTCCTCTGGCTTATTGCACTCTTCTTTGCGCTGCTTTTTCTTCCTGGGTTCCCTCGTTTTCTTCTGATTTTCTTGACTACCCGAAGGCTCCTTCTCCTTGAGTTCCTGGGCGACAGCAAACTCCAGCTTCTTCTTGGTTAGTTCCGTTCTGTTTTTGGACAATCCTATTCTGCGGGCGCTCAAGGACAGCGGAAATGTCCGCGGCGTATCCAGACTTTCATCTTTGGGTGGTTTTACTGAAGATTCCTCCCCTTGGAGTCGCGTGAGAGGCGTCGAGTGACAGGTTCTTCTTCCCAGTCCTAGCCGTGGTCTGCGGCCAGATTGGGGCGTCGCATGCATATCTCCGGACATGTCAAAACATGGATAAAGTCGAAAATTGCGGAGTATTTTTAAATGTTTACAAATTGTAGGAAAAGGTTGGAAGTGTTGCCAGACTGGGCAGAAATCTAGGTTGGTTGCCAGATTGTATGTACTGTGCCACATAAATTCGGCATAGGGCGCCACAAATATTTGAAATTAATTATATGGTAAAGTGTTGGGAAAGTATTTAGTTGCCAAATCTAGTTGTGCTTGCTCTAGAATCCATCACTTTTGACATTAAAAATCTTTAAAATGTCATTCATAATCAAGTGCTTGTCCTGAACAGATCAAACTTCTAAAGAGCAGGTAATGTCATAAAAATATTTTTTTTTACACAACGCTAAACCAACTTTCAATTAAATTTTGTCGTTCTAATTCAAGAACCAATATGGCTCCGAACAAAAAGAAGACTAAAGTCCCCAAGTCCCAGGCTGTTGTGCCCAGATTTTGCCATCGCGTAATTGAAGACGTAGTCTTTAATATGCGACAGGCTTTTCTGGATGATGGCGCTGGCGAGCAGACACTGCAGCGCATGGTGCACATGTGGCGCTCCAAAATTATGAGCAGCGAGACCATTGACCTTTCACCGGCAATCCCGACATCCGAGGATTCGAAATCGGAGTCGGACGATGAGCCCTGCTCGTCCAGCGGTAAGCCCCCCATCAAAAAGGAGGAGACTAGTGGGACTTTAGACACGGCCAGGCAACTGGACGGGGTATTCGACGACTCCGATGAAGAAGACGATGATAACGGTTTGGATTATAATGATGATGATGATGATGACGACGACTCAGAGGAAGTAGTCGAGGAAGAAGCTGAGAACTCGGAGGCCGAGGACGATGACGAGGAGCCTCTCAATAGTGACGATAACATAACCGACGATGAAGAGATCGAGCAGAAGTTTGAGTCTGAGAACGTGGCCGCCTGCCAGTACGATGTCGTCAGTCGCTCCCGTAACAAGTGGAAGTTCATTTTCCGCGACGGCATAATGAAGATTCACGGCAAGGAATTTCTGTTCAAGCGAGCTGAAGGGGATGCCTTTTGGTAATTTCCAGCACATGGAAAAGAAACGTCGTTAAATAAGCAGCTAAAACCCAGGAAACATGATTCTCCCTACAAATCATCTTAAGAAGTATATCAGCTGGAATTATCAATGATTATTTAACAATAAATGGAGAAACCAAATATGTTAATATTGTTTTCGGGTATGATCTCTCACATATATTGTATTATAGCCAAAAAACAATAAAAATAACATATATTCCCAAGTTTTTGTCAATTTGTAGTTTTTATTAATAGCTATTGAAATAAATCGTATATTAGTTAAATGGATGAAAAGACTAACTTAGAAAGAAATGTTTAAACTTAATATAACAATTTTTAAAGACAATTAAGCTTTAAAATTAATCAAAATACGAATCTAATTTGAATTTGGGGAATCAATCATAGTGAAGAAACTTAAACAGCAAATATTTCCAAAGATTTGGACTTAAATTGTTCTCTTTATTCTATGGATAATTGGTAAGAATATATATAAACTCGCGCCGTAAGATCCCTTCTTTCGGGAACTGTGTATATAAAGTGTCTACAAAAACTATGCGCGCGGACTCCTCTCTATATGCTAATCGTATTCTGTTCTCTATGACTAAACGTGACCTGATACTGATACATACTTCCGAATCATCGGGAACGACTCGCGTGTACACATTTGGCTTCTTCTGCGACTCAGACCGACTCCTGATATGACTATAAGCTAAATTAGGCGTTGACGAGGCCTAGGGGCTAAAGCGATTGACAGGCTTACAAACTGAACAAAAGGGGCGAACCGAGCTTATTGCAGCGATCGGGCGGGCCGATCATGAAAAGAGCGGCCGGCGGTGCCTTAAGGATCCAGCTTATGGTACCGCTCCACGTCGGCGCCACGGAAGGAGACCTTGCAGACGCACACCTGATCGCGCGATAGCAGGACCAGACACTCCCGGCAGACCAGGTGGCGGCAGGTGCGGATCTCGTAGCCAAACTGGGCGCTACGGCAGTTGATGCAGTGTGCAGGGGCTGCTGAGGATTCCAAACTGGCGCTAGAGGTGGCCACTGCCACCTGGCTAAAACGCGTTATCTTCTGAAGGGCCTGCTGGATAGCCTGGTCGATGGAGGATGATGATGTTGAGGTCGAGGTAGATGCGCTGCTGGCCGTCACTGTGGCACAGGCCGTAGTGCCATGGTTGCTGTGCCTCGCCCTCTTGGCCGCCGGCGGCGAGTGCGGTGATCCACTGAGGGCAGCCGATGAGGAAGTGGCTGTGGCAGTGGCCCTGCTCTTACGCTGCTGCTGCTTGTAGGCGCTGCTCAGCGCCGAGTATGTGCCAGCGGCCGGACTGATCTGGCCCGGTTGACACGTGCTGCTGGCGAATTGCGAGGCGTGGCGTCGGCGCTGCCGGGAAGAACCCAGGGATCGAGGCACCGCCTTAAAGTGCTCCGAGTGCTCCATAAGGAACTTTTCGATACGCGCCTTCAACGCCAAGTTAATAATGGCCTTGCGCTGGGCATTGTACTCGAGGCCAGTGAAAGGATCCGACGGCTGGCGGCCCCACTTGGCCTCCTCCTCAGCGTGCTTGTCGATGGTGGATTGGTCCACCACCTTGCCGGAGGGCAGTACGGTGGGGAATATCTGCAAGTGATAGGATTAATCATTGTGGGACACAAACTAAGAAATATCCCTCTGTTCCTCTTTACCATTAGCTCCCATGTGATGGAGTCTAGGTATTCCTCCGGTATGGCCAGCGAGGACTGCTCCCTCAGCTCGGGAACGTGTCTGGGTGGCGAACGCTGCCCTGTACTTCCGTGTGAGGCATCGCGCTGCCCGTAGGGATCGCTGATCTCGCTCCATATGCTCTTCACCAGCTCCCTGTCGGCCTTGTCGAGCGAGCGGGCGGGCAAGCCCCACATCTGTACCTTGCGCAGCACCGGTGGACAGCGGTCGGTGGCCCGTATTACCACCTTAACACTGTTGGTGCTGGCTAGGATCTTGTGAGCGGATTTGAAGAAGAACACCTTCTCGCTCTGCGGCTGCCCGGTGGCGGCGGCGGCATTGGAGCTGCTCCTCGAATTGTAGTCGCTCTGGTAGCAGAAGGTCACCGAATCAACGCCACGTCCCAGGTCCCTCACAAAAGCCACGCGCTCCCAGATGCCGTCATGGCGGCCGTGCAGCTCGAAGGCCGTGGAGCGCAGGGCCCCGCTGGAGGGCCAGAGCTTGATGACCTTCATGTCGACGGCCTTGGGAAAGTCGAAGACAATCTCAACGGGAGGCTTGCAGACAGCGAAGGACATGAAGCCCCGCTCCAGCTGCTCAGCATCGTCGGCGATGAGGTTCGCTGCCGTGAAGCCATCCTCGCAAACGGCGTCACTCTCCACGGAGGGCTTGAGCTTGGGGTTCAGGAAGTTGATCAGGCTGCTCATCCTCGCGGTCTGTCTCGCTCCACACTCGCTTCCGCGTTCTCTCGCTGTCTCTATTGTCTCTCTTCCTGTTTCTCGTATCTGTTTTGTGCCTTTGCCCCACCTGCTCTTTATTCGCACAGAAAATGGCGTCACTGGCGAGCGAGTCTTTTGTTGTTGCGTTTCAGCTGCTGCTTCTGCTGCCGTTGGTTCTACGGGGATTATCCTGCCGTCGTACCAGTACCCTTGATGAGCTCTACCGCCGCTGCTTGCTAATCTGCCTCAATCCGGGTCCTGCTGTCCTGGACTTCGGCTGGCCCTTGACACTCGGTGCTGCTGATTATAATTTTTTTAATAATAAATGCAAATAGACAGTAGTGTGCCCGCCAGCAATTTTTAAATGTGGTCTAAAAATGCTTCATATTAACGGATTTTCTGCTGAATGGCAGAGGGTCACACTAAGGTGTAGGAAAGAACAACAACAAAACGCTATAGGCGTTATTTTCGTTATCGGTTTAGGTTTATCGTTGGCGCCAAACTAAAATGTATTTTAAAATTTGAACAAAATAACGAGATATTTCAGAGTACGTAAATAATTTTTTAGTTGTATAAAGAAATTTATGTAAGATTAGTAGCCTCGCCATTAAATTGTATACATCTAATTTTTCTTTCGATTTGAATAAAAAACAAATCACTAGACAATCTTATAAATATTTCTTTCTTTGAACCTCAAAAGGTTCCACACAAAAAAATAAAACAAAGCAACAATAAAAGTTATTAAAGTGGAGTATTATATTTTAGATTAACCACGTTAAGTGCTTTAATCTTTGCATAGCTAAATTAGCGAAAAATGATAACGCTGTGATAAGGTTATTTGGTTCCAAAAGGTTTGACCTTCCTGGATTTCGGTTCAGAGGGAAAATAAACCTAAAGAATCACCAAAAGTATAATTGGAACCCTTCTGAGGTAATTCCTTTGCCAAGTAGTGCTGAGTCGCCGAACTTGCTTTTACGATGTATGATTTCGAGCACTGCAATCTGCCCCACCGGAGGCAAATTATGGCCACTTCTTGAGCCGAAAATAATAGTTCAAACCGAATTGCAATCCACAAGATTAGCCTAATCTTCCGCAGAATGGGTTTTCCCGCTCTTGTCAATGGATTCGTCCAGCTGGTGGTCAGATAAGCGTAGGCTATAAGTGGCCCCACCTGGCGTGGAAATAATCCAGTTGCCCTGAGAACCATGAGGGGAATCGTGCTCCTGTTAGCGGTCGTCCTGGCCACCGCCTCGGCCGTGAATTTGCCCGGAGTGCCGGTGGACTTTGAGCTGGACGATCATGTGTTGTCCGCCATCTCCGACGACATAGCCGAGCGCCTGGCCAACGAGTATGTGGCCTTCCTAAAGACGGGAGTGGAGACCCCGGAGTTCCAGAGACTGACCAAGCAGCTGGCCAAGTCGCACAGCCAAAAGGATATCTTCACCCGGAACATGGTCGATTTGGAGCCCAGGGATAGCTTCTTCGTGTGCACGGCCTGTCGGTCGGTGATGCGAGTCTTCATCCGGACCATTCGCGAAGAGGATGGAGAGCTGAATGGTGACGGAAGCTCGGAGCTGATGAAAAAGTTCGCTTTGGATTTTTGCCGCCGGATGAACCTCCAAACAGAGGAGGTCTGCGGGGGCCTAATCGACTTCAACCAGCCTACCGTGGAGTACATTCTGCGCAACTCGGAGAGCGACTCCCAGAGTTTCTGCTCGCTCTTCATGGAGTACAACTTCTGCAACACAGGATCCAATCCCGACTACAACTGGACCTTGACCGTGGACAGCACTGGTGAGGCGTTGACCGGTCCTAAGGCGGACACTCCTCGCTTCAGCGACTCCGATCTGCGGATCTGCCACTTAAGTGACATCCATCACGATCCCTTGTATGAGGCCGGCAGTCTCGCCTCCTGTGAGGAGCCCATGTGCTGCCAGCGGCATAAGGAAGACGCCGAGGGAACTAGCGAGGCGGCTGGCGCATGGGGTGACTATCGGGACTGTGATTTACCCTGGCATACCTTCGAGTCGGCTCTGGATAGTGCGGTGGCCAATACGAAGTGCGACTTTGTCTACCAGACCGGTGACATTGTGGACCATATGGTGTGGGCCACCTCCGTGGAGAAGAATACTGGAGTGCTGACCAAGGTGAGCCAGCGCCTCAATGAGGCTTTTGGCGATGTTCCCGTCTATCCCTGCATTGGAAACCACGAGCCCCATCCCCTGAACCAGTAAGTGTTACTGAAGGAGACCCTTATATCGGAGTATAATAATATACGATAATCCTTGATTTTCAGATTCAGTCCCGAGGGCGTTCCCGATGAGGTCAACACCAAGTGGCTGTACGAGCACCTGTACAACGACTGGTCCAAGTGGCTGCCGGCAGAGACCAAGGAGACGATCCTCAAGGGCGGTTACTACACGGTTTCGCCGCGCAAGGGCTTCCGCATCATCGCTCTTAACAGCAACGATTGCTACACGGACAATTTCTGGCTGTATAACAGCGGAACGGACAAGATCCCGCAGTTGCAGTGGTTCCATGACACTCTCCTGGCCGCCGAGAAAGCCGGCGAATATTGCCATATCCTGACCCACATCCCGTCCGGCGATGGAACCTGTTGGTCCGTGTGGGCTCGCGAGTTCAATCGCTGCATTACGCGTTTCAGCGGCACAATCAGCGGCATCTTCACCGGTCACTCGCACAAGGACGAGCTCTTCGTCTACTATTCGGAGGAGGAGGGTCATGCCACCGCTGTGGCCTGGAACGGTGGTGCCGTCACCACCTATTCCAACAAGAACCCCAACTACAGACAGTACGCTGTGGATCCCACCACCTACCAAGTGACGAACCACTGGACGTGGATCTTCAACCTGACCGCGGCCAACGAGAAGCCGGATGAGCAGCCCGAGTGGTTCCTGGAGTATGAGTTCATCAAGGAGTTCACCGAGGACACGAGCCCTGCCGGTATTGACAAGCTTTTAGACCAGTTGGCCGAGAATCCCGCCTTGATGAGGAAGGTAAGTTTTAGTATAATAGTTTAAAGTATCCGAGTTCCTAAATCTATATATGTATCTCCCATTTGTTGCTAGTCACTTTAAAGTTTAAACTATTTAATCTGAAAGTAATAATTATAAGGCTTATTAGCTTTTTGATAGGAAAATAATAATTCTAAATATACCTAGATAAGATAGAAAGAAGAGTCAATGTAATAATCAATTTAAGCTAATGTTTCCTGCCAATTTCTCATCTTTTTACTTTTACTTTTTCCACCAGTACTGGCGCTTCCGTGTGACATCTGCGGATCCCCAGGTTAATGGAGGTTGCGATCGCAACTGCCTGGCAGGATCTCTTTGCCGGGCTGCTGTTACCATCAACAATCAGCGAGGACGCTGCGAGGAGCTCCGTGAGAAGCTGTTCGATGCTGTAAGTTATTCTTCGATAGGCACCCAAGAAATCCTAAAACTAATATATAAATTAACTTATTTTCCAGCTGGATAACGAAGATCCTACAACAGAACCCCCAGGTGATGACGATGATGACAACGGCGGAGGATCCGCCACCCTGAGTCTGCTCAGCATCAGCTCTCTGCTGGCCTTGGCCCTGTCCATTCGTCTTAGCTTCTAATTGTAGCCCCTAAGTTATATAATGGGAATGGATTTCATTCCAAAAATGTGGCCACTCTCAAGTGGCCAATAGAAGTATGCGCTTATCCCTATCGAAGTTAATCTTGTGTATATTTTTTTCGGGGGGTTAACTCGTGATATATAGACTTTGTTTTCCAGGCGATTGCATTATCGGCTAATGGCGATTAGCACAAATTAGCCAATCGGTTGGTATTGGCCATAAAACAAGCTACACATATATGGTTTATGGCCATAGCAATGGCAATAATGATGATGTTGTTAAGGGTAACGATGGAAGCAAGCACGTGCAAGAAAAAGTTTATTTGCTTTTCAATTTCATGGATTTGCTAAGAATGTTTTGACTCATTGAATACTTAGTGAATTTATTTATTTTTTAATAGCATTACACTTCTTTTATTTGATATGAGAATGCCAAATAAATCTTCCAGAAAGAAAGGAACTTAATAAATAACAAATTTATTTGTCATCACTAAAAATAATATTTTACAACTTCCATTTCTTGGAATTAGATTTCAAAAAAATTTACGTGAATAAAGCTTCTTTTAACAGCACTTATTTTTGTCACTATTTTTAAGCAAGAGATTATTTTTGAATCTTGAACTCAATTAGCCTACCATGGATTTTTTCAAACCCTTTCCTTTTCCCAAATCTTGTGGTTAAAGGTACCCCAATAAACGCAAACCCTTCACCGATTAGCCTGGTCTGAAAATCTGCCCCTGATCCGAAATTATTATGGGCTGATGACCGCTGGCATAACGTTTGGGCCGATATCTCTACTCCCGATAAGCAGCTGTGCTGATAGCGATATATAGCCATTAAGAAGGCTATAAGTAGGGGCCCGTCCTGTCCTGGGCACAGTTCCGTCATGAAGTTGATCTGGAGTACAGCTGGAATCGCTCTCCTGCTGGTAGGCTGCGGGGCCTTCAGTCTGCCAAATGTTCCCGATACCTTGACCAAGGAGGAGCGCCTGGCAGCGTTGCAATCAGGTGGGTAAAGGTCTTTTGGAGAATCATGCCAGCTCAGTGTGGATTTGAGTTAGCCAAAGTCGAGTGCCACCTCTATATTTATGAATTAAAGTCTATATCAATATAAGAATGGCTAGGTTCACTTTAGATAGTCGCTAAGTCGAAATTGCTTGGATTTGTCGCAAAGATAACTTCCACCTGACAGCTTCGATTGATTGACATCCATTATTGCTTTTGTATTTGAATTTTGGCAGTTATCGTGGCGGAGGAGATAAGCCGCGATTACCTGGAGTACCACCGCAAGGGAATCCAGACAGAAAGGCTAAAGGAAATTGGACATGATCTGCGTAACGGTCACAGCCGAAAGGCCATATTCACGGAGTCCATGGCTGACCTGAACTCCGCCGATCAGTTCTTTGTGTGCACCCTGTGCCGATCCACGATCAATGTCTTCGTCCGCACCTTCACCGAGGGCGAGCTGAGTGGCCCCCAGCGGGAGGCGGAGGCCAAGAAGTTGAGCCTGGGCCTCTGCGACTACTTTGGCATCTCCACCCAGGAGGTGTGCGCGGGTCTCTTCGATCTCAATTGGCCCATTTTCGATTTCATCTTCAACGAGACAGCAGCCAACTCGGAGTCCTTCTGCAGCATGCTGCCCATTGCCATTTGCCAGGTGAAGCAGGACGAGTACAATCTCACGCTCACCATTCAGGGGGATTCCCCCACGGAGCACAACTCGGAGTTACCCGCTCGCAGTTCGGATGATCTACTGATCCTCCATGTCACCGACATCCACTACGATCCCATGTACGCCGTCGGCAGTAATGCCGAATGCGATGAGCCCATGTGCTGCCGGAATGCTCTGGCCTCAGGAGCGAATGCCTCATCCGCGGCTGGTTACTGGTCTGATTACCGCTCCTGCGATACTCCGATACACCTCATACATAGTGCCTTCCAGCATGTCAAGGATAACCACAAGATTGACTGGATCTACCACACTGGCGATGTGCCACCCCACAACGTTTGGTCCACCACCAAGCAGGGCAACTTGGACATGCTGACCGAAATCGATGGACTCCTGGCGGAGTACTTCCCGAACACGCCCATCTACCCCTGTTTGGGCAACCACGAACCTCATCCCACGAACGTGTGAGTACCCGTAATTTGCACACCCTTCGCACACTCGTATTATTAAGGTAATGAATGACCCAGATGGCCAGAGTTCAAAGTGTACCCGGAATTAGGTTGAGTTTTGGTTACAGAAATTTGGACTGGAAATTGGTACTGGAAATTGCTGGGGTGCAAGAGTGGTTTTCGGGTAATTCTAAGTAATTTTACTTGACTGGAAAAAGAAGGAAACAAACATTATTTCTGAACCTAAAGGAAGAACAATAAGGTCGATTTTTACTGCATATAAATGGTAAAGAAAACATATAAAAGCTAATATAAACAGTTAAAGTTAAGAAATCCCTTAAAATATCTTTATCACGGAACAGAAACTAATATATTTCTGAAGTATTTCGTTAACAAATGCCTTTAAGATAACTTTCCAGAAATTCAGGAATGTAGTATTTATCGCTAATCTCGCAAATATAGTAAACTGTTTAACAAACGCAAACCTCTAAATGTCCCACCAACATAAAGTTTATGGTACATTTTTTCCCACAATAGTACCCCCAAAACCGCACTGCCATAAAGTGTCTTATAGCCCCCAATTCCTACTGGTAATTGGTACAACTTTGGGTAAAGATATAAACTTTTACCCACACTAATCTACTGATAAAGCTAACGAATTTGGGGCGGCCACTAACTACTTGTATTTTATAGGGTTTAAAGCACATAATTGCTTAATAAGGCAAAGAGCCAATTAAGGGCGTAATTCCCCCATTATATTTAAATATTAAGACAATATTTACTTAATATTAATAAATACTTTTCCTGTTCGCTTCACTCTTTTGTAGTTTCGGCAACGACGAAATACCCACCGCCCTGAGTGTCAAGTGGCTTTATGAGCACGTGTGGAGCCTGTGGTCCAAGTGGCTGCCTGCGGAGGCAGAGACCACTGTACTTCGTGGTGGCTACTACACCGTTCTAGTCAGCCCAGACTTCCGAGTCGTGGCCTTGAACAGCATGGACTGCTACCTGTACAACTGGTGGCTCTACTACAACGCCACTCTGATCCAGGAGCAGCTGCAGTGGTTCCATGATACCCTGCTCCTCGCAGAGCAGGCTGGTGAATCGGTCCATGTCCTGGCACACATACCCGCCGGCGACGGTGATTGCTGGTGCAGCTGGTCGGAGCAGTACAATCGAGTTCTGACCAGATTCAGTGGCATTGTGACTGGCGTCTTCAGCGGACACACTCACAAGGACGAGATGAATCTGCACTACTCCGAGGAGGGCTATGCTACGGTGGTGAACTGGAATGGAGGCAGCCTGACCACTTACACGGATACTAATCCCAACTACAGGCTGTACGAGCTGGATCCAAAGAGAAGGCAGGTGCTGGAGCACCACACGTACACCTTCAATCTGACGGCGGCCAACGAGAAGCCGGATGAACAGCCGGAGTGGTATCTGGAGTACGAGTTCACCAAAGAGTTCACCGAGGACACGAGCCCGGCGGGCATCGACAAGCTGCTGGTGCAAATGGCCGAGAAACCCGATCTCCTGCGCAAATTCCGGCGATACAAGTTCGTCAGTTCCGATCCAAAGATAGCAGAGGGCTGCGACGACGCCTGTCTGAGCAAGACCATCTGCCGGATTGCCACCAGCAACTACCAGGAGCGCACCCGCTGCAAGGAGCTGCAGGCCATCCTGGCGGAGAGTGTGAGTAGCTCAGAGATACCTCTTGTAAATACTTATCTTTATAATATATAATTTTCTCTAAATGTTAGCTGGAAAAGGAGGGTAACACCGATGACGATGATGAAGGAGGCGGTGCCTCTGGCCTAAAGGCCTTCAGCCTGGCCTCCCTGTTGGCCCTGCTGACTGCATCCGCAATCCTCAACTGAGACTTATCGTCGGGCTATTCATAGCCCCCCATAATCGTTGGCGATAATCGCACCACGATGAAGCTATAAAACGAGGAATAAAACAACATAGCCCGGACATATTAAGAGAGAGAGAGAGATATAGATGATAAACCCGAAGAATAATAAACACACTCGATTCTTGTAGTCAACACTCAGAATGTTCGATATACATGTATATATATATATATATTACCTAAGATGCCTCTCGGGTAGCGAATACTTTGCGAATTAGCTGGATTAAGTTAAGAGTTAAGTTTAAGCACTACGATGGAGTCCGGGGAGGTGTTTTCCGCTTCCGCTCGACGGCGATTAATTGCTGGAATCTATATCTTCTGTCGTTTTCTTTTTTTTTACAAACATTTACACACTTGGACCGCGTCCCGCTCGCCGCTTAGAGCGCACACATGAGCGTGGCAATGTCCAGGTCCTGCACATCGGCTTTTCGCAGGACTAGAGCCGCCTGGTTCTGGTACCGGCCGGAGGATACCAGACGCACAGTGCTCACCCCGCAAAAGATCGCCTGCTCCGGTCCCGGCTCGCTGGAGGCACCACACACGGCGCTGGCCTGCTCCATACCCAAGGCATCCAGGCCAGCGGATCCGCCAATTTCCAAGCGATCACTGGGCATTTGACACTGACACAAAGGAAAATTAAGTTATAGAGAAAATGAATCTCTAATGATACCCACATCATAGTTGACCTTTTGCTGGGCCCTCACGCTCTTGCCGCCGATTCGCAGACTGGCCAGGGAGACCACGGCCGGAAAGAGCGCGGAGATGGTGCAGTTGCGGGCCTGGCCAAAGTTGGTTATCTTGTACATTGCAGCTACGTCCTGGACCAATACATTGCAGGCTAAGAAATAGGGTAAGCCATCAATGATTTATTTATAATTATTTAAATTTGAAATAAACCTACGCTGTGTGATCTTGTGGAATCTCACGTTGGCCACAAAGGAGCCGCGCGTCGGAATGCGATACTGGAGCAGAGCAGCATTCTGGCTGGAGCGGAAGAACTTCTTATTGCTAACGCGGGGCCTGCATAAATACAGAGTATAATCTCAATGGAAATACATAAAAAACCCCGCCACCCACCATTGTCTGTAATTGTTGCAGAACTCGTAAACACGCTCCTCCAGCGGGCGATGATGATCCTTTATGCCCGGAAAGTACTCGCCATTCAGCTCCCAGCCATCCACAAACTGTAGCAGCCAAAGCCGGTTACATTCTATGGGAAATTTAAAGGACATTTCCGAGCACTTACCGCCATTAGGGCTCCTGTCTCGCAGTTCGCATCATAGTGCCTCATTGTAATCTCGACAATCGTGTCTGGCTCGCCAATCACATAAAGCCCACACACCTCGGGGCTCGGCACATCCTGGACATCTGCTCCTGTGCCTGCTCCGTCGCCTGGAACCACTCCGGGCAACATGCCAGCCCCGGCTCCTGCCCCAGCCCCAGCCCCAGCCCCAGCTCCAGCCGCCTCTAGTTCCAGCAGAGCCGTCTCCCGATTCAAGGCCGAACTTAGGGGATTGAGTTTCTTGAAGATGTAGTCACCTGCCTCGGAGGCCACATGCATGCAATCTAAGGAAGGGATGAAGTCGAAGGGGGTGTGAGTTAATGGCATTGCACTGGGGGAAAATGGGGAATGTTGAGGTTGAAAGGGGAATTGGAAATTTATCTCCTTTCATAATAATATTGAAGGAGAATTTATAACAATAAAGTAAATATATGTGTTTTTCATAAGTAATTCTTGAGCTAACTAGTATCTGTTTCTGTGTATGCTAAATGCATTTATGCCCCACAGCTCCAACAGCAACTCCCAAAATTGAGTGGGCCACCGAACCTGAAACCAATTTGTCTTGGCCAATTTGAAGGAGTTGCGGGAGCAGATCTAAGGAGTGGGAGGGGGGCTTAAGGGAGTGAGCGATTGAAATCCCCTTTGATTGTTTCTAGCTTTTGGCTCCTGGCAACAATTAATTTATCATGCGCATCCACTTAATGCCCGGCCATCGTTGGCTGATTTATGGCCATCATTATTAGCCGGGTCACCCACTCATACGTACATGAATACAGATGTGTGTGCGGTTTCGGTGGCTTTTTATGACCTCGTCTCGGGGCCGAAAAACAATTAAACTACTATTTGACTTACTTTTTGTGACGCTCTTGACATGCATGTCACATACTCTAACTTGTGTGTGGGTTGTCCGAGAACGTGTATCCCTCGAAGGGGGAATAGGTTTGGGAGGCAGCTAGGAGACACTTGGGGTCCCATTACTCCTCCTGGCGGCACTTGGCGCCAATTTGTTTATGACACTCGCTAATTGCTTTCAAGTGGCGGCTTTTTTTCGGGCTTCTGACATTAACATAACTGACAATTAAAATGGCACTATTAATAATTGATTAGGCATTATGGTTTAATAATCATAATCAGAGTGCCGGCGGCGGTTAGCAAGGGGAATCATAAAATATTCAGTGACTTATATTGGCTTGTCCAGGAGCAAGGGAAATTCTTAAGTTCTTTGAACTAAACTTTAAGAGAATCGCCAAAATGTATTTATTAAATTTCGATTGTTCCAAGTTACTTTGTCAGTAGCTGCAATTTATCAATACGATTTGAGCTCCTTTGTATTCCTACGGAGTCTAATTTAATCCCTCGGATTAGAGTGCTTTTCCATTTGCCGCTCAAAAACGGAACTTCTATTTATGGAAGTGACGTCATTGAGCTGACCCAACGGCCTCACACCCCCTCGGAAAACTCATTGCCTCTCACTGTCCGCAAGTTTTCCCAAGCTCTTGTCCTGACTATAAATAAAAGCAATTATAAATTGGCATAGCCACAGATTTGCTGATGTTTCACCTGATGCAACTTTTCGTTATCTCTGACCCAAGGATGCGGTTACTTTGACGACTTTCCCCCTTGGGAAAATGAAAATGGAAGTGGGCATTGGGCGGTGGGTTAGGTGGAATTCAGGGATTAACTCAATTGAAGTTGGCACGAGTTGCTGGCCATCATCCATGGAATTTATTAAGTTTACATTCACCGGAATCACAATCTTTGTTTTTTGCCATCGAGTGACCACAGATTTATTTGTAATCTATATATTTTCCATTTGGTCAGTTTGGGTCGGCCGATGGATGGTCAGAGGAGCGCACTTTGATTTGAATTTTAATGGGGCAATAAATTCGAGTTGCCTGGTTGTATAAATTGCGTATACGCCAGGAGGTTCAGCGAGCAGTGCTCACTCACAACTTATGCAAAAATCAATTTGAGAGACAAGTAAACAAGGTTTTAGAAAGCGTTTTAAACTTGTCGCTACCGCCAAAGTGCATTTTCCAGCTAGCCCGACCCCCTTCTCCGCCGGGGGCACTTGACTCAGAGAAGTTTCCCACCGCGTAGGTGTGTGTGTGTTTGTGTGTCTGCTTACCTGAGACCGTGTGCACATTGTGAGGCACCGCCGGGTTGGGGAATATCTCAAAAGAACGCTTCACACTGGGCCAGGCCTGAAAGGGAAGAATAAATAGGTTAGGTCCTCGAGAAAATAATAGGAAAATATAAAAAAATTTGAATACTTCATGGTAACACATTTTTCCTAGGAAATCGCGTTCCTAAAAATAGCATTTGAGTGACAACAATTTGATTAAATAAGTAGTTTGTTTAATATAACTTTATTAACTGTAAAAAGTTGCCCAAGCCAAAAACAACACATTTCCTACCTATATTATTTCTTTCTTGTTTCAAAGGAGTGATGGGGCGGGAGGCTTCGTCCGTTGTGACAGGCAACTGCAACTGAATGTGGCAGCCAGATCAGGAGCAGTCATCTGGTCCATTCCCATTCAGTCACTCCGACACAATAGACAGACATCGAAACCAGAGGTGGAGGCACGTCCTGGGCAACCGGATCAGCGGGATGTCCGCGACTAATGTCCGCCGACTTTTCGCAGTTGTATGCGAAGAAAGGACCTCACCGGGGGGTTCTGCTAATGCGGCACTTAGGACTCGGCCCACAATGCAACTGCAGGGGACTCGACTTGGGCAATGCTGAGGTAGGGAAACGGGGACAAGAGGTCAGTCGGGACAGAGGACAATGGCCAGTTTTAATTAAACTACCACACACGATTCTCCAATAAACAAGAATTGAGCAGATGACGCCCGGAACGTGCTCAGCCAAGAAGGATACTATATAGAAATATATATAAATTGAATGGCGGTCAAGCGACCAGTTTTAAGCATGAAAAATTGGAGGGGGCAAAAGTTAAAAAGTTTTGAAGAAAGGAGACTTCCAGCCTTGAGCCACTTTTTTTTGTTGCTTGCCCGCCCTGATTCTTGGCGCTTTATGATTGATTAGAGGTGGCCTTTTTTTGTGTTGCAAATTTTCCTGTTAATTGAAATCGCCAGGAAGTCCAAGGAGGACCCCCACTGCCCCCGCTGGGACGCAGCAGATTGATAAATGGTGACGCGTTTGGCCGCGGGCTCAAATAATTGAGTTAAGGCCAAAAAGTTTTTGGCCTTTGGGACATTTGTTTGCGCAACACTCGAGCTTTGGCTTTAACGAGTCGTCGGGGCGTTATGGAACTGTCAATTAGTGGCGGTTTATGCCAAAGCAGCTTTAAGCCTCAGTCCTCAAATATCCCGTCCCCCGTCTCCCGGCTGGCGTCACAGCGCACAAATCTTTGGCCAATCCGACAGAGAATCGAGGGAATCGAGATTCGAGCGAGTCTGCTGGATAAACTGTCAACAGGCAGTAAATAAATAATAAACATGATCCCTTTGAACACACTTGTCACTGCCTCATTTGCATAATCACAATGCCGCCATCAAGATTTTCAGTTGCGTGGCGGTGAGGTCCTTTGTCGAACTACAAATACAAGTAAAAAAAAAAAGGAGAAGCGAGTCGCAGGATGCGCCAGCTGCTCCCCTCAAAAGGTTCCAAAGGGATGGATTGCTATCCAAAAGTTGCCACGGAGATCCTGGCCATTCAAAACTTTGTGGTTCAGAAATAGAACCAAAAGTCCCTTGGGAATCACAGCAACGTGCGAAGAAGCCGCCTAAGCCGAGGTCCTTTCCCTTTCACTTGTTTGTTACTTGCATTCCTGCACTCATTGGTCACTGAAGGAGCGGCTTTTATTAGCATTTCCATTGAAAAGCTACAATAAAAGTGGCAACTTTTCAAAAAGTTAGTTATTTATAGGCCTTTTATTCTTTGTTTCATTGCTTTTTAGCGAATGTGAGATAATATGCTGTGTAATGTTATTAAATAGTGTTTTTTATAGTTCCAAGTTCACATAGTAAATAAAAGTAAAACTCATAGTAAATAAAAGTTTTTATAACGATAATTAAGAAAATTCGTGAGCGGAAGGACTTATTTTGAAATAGGTATGTATGTATTAATATCGCGAGATATTATATTTAATATAATTTATTTGTATTTTTACTATAGATAAATCTTAAAGAATGATGATTTTAAGTATCGACATGTGATGTATCAATATTTTCAAACCTACCTAATAAAGTTGAATTGGCGATTATTTCCCTAAAAAGTTGTTAAGTTCTAAAGTAAGAAATTAATTGCAAATTACTTAAACTTTGAAGATTTCTGACTTTATTAATTCTCTCTTATTTAATGCTTGATTACCTTCATGATGAATGGCTCCTTTATACACAAAGCACAATAAGTTGTATGTTTTTGTTTGACATTTTTGTTTGGGTATTATAAATTGTTGTTTGATTCTTCGAGCGTGGCCTGAATTCTTAGCGCCTAAAAATTAAAAAGTCTGAATATTCAATTAGATGTTGTTTTTTTTTATCGTTTTTATAAATGTTCATTCATATTTTTGGTGCGTAAATTGATTAATGAGCCTGTTTTTAGCTGGCAGAGTAAATCAATTCCACCATTCATTGTCGGAGATGTTTGTGGGAAAGGGAATGATCCCTGAAGGTCGTCCTTTGTTCACGTCACTCCAGAAGCCGCTAATTAGCCAGGGATATGCGAATCAGGTCCTCGCACGCCACTGTCGAGAATTAAGATGGCAGAAATATTTGTGACTTGATTAAAAGTAAGCTCGCGCGATGAATGCGACACCTACGACAAAGGCTTTTCGCAGTGGAAGGAGGCAGGAAGCACCTGGCGAGATTGGTATCCTTTTTCGGGAGGCGTCAGGTAAATATTGACTTTAGGCATCGCGGGAGGAGATCCGTTGGTAATCCATAAGCCACGTCAAACACTTTCACCCTGGAGTGGGCAGAATGACTAAGTTATGAGACAGCTTCAAAGGGGACAGCTTTAAGGAAGAGGAGGAAAGTGGAACCTGGACTCCCGACTCGGGAGAAGGAAGACTCTGTATTCCTGGGCCATGAATAAGTGATGCACTTGCCGGAGTCCGGCGGAGCAACAGGCTGCCATTGAATGCTGCGACCATCAAATATTTAGACGCCTTTATGGCCAGCGTAAATTTCAGCGAGCCAGCGAAGGAGTCCTTCTGAAAGGATTTGTCTAACTGAGTGATGATGGCTTAAATATGCGCATAATGCCGGATGCTAACGGAATATTGCGAACTAAGCATTCCTCAAGTCGGAATGAAGTCAAATGAATCGCCGCCAAGTAGGTGGAGAGCGGAAGGACTTATGCGGAAAATGGAGTCTCAAGGGAGTCTCAAGAAAATAAGCTTCAAGGGGGGAAAGCAGACTGTCAACCGGCGTTTCCCCTTATTGAGTCCATAACAATTCAAAGGCTCAAGTGTCGCTCGATAAAGAAATAATTCTCCATTTTTCACATTTAATAGGAAAAATATTTTAGTAGAAAGGATCGCCTTTGATTATCTGTAAGAAATTATGAAGAAATCCACTTAATTAATTAACTTTTTTCAACATTTCCCTGGTATTAACCCTATATTTATTCCGGGTTAGCAAACAATCATTTCATTCGTGCCAACAACCCCCAGATCAGACCGAACTTTGCGATTAAAAGTTAAGCCAGGCGATTGTCAGAGCTCATAGCCATCAAGTGGCGAGCCGAGGATTAACGACGAAAGCCGCAAATGAATTCGATTACGCATACGCACCGTTACACCGTTGGAGTTGGGACGGGCTGGCTTAAATCATTTAATTAATTTCCCGCAACCGCAAATGAGCTGTAAAATGCAATTTGGCCAAAATGTTGACGGAAGGCAAACGAATCGATTTCGATATATGGGAATCTAAGACCCCTGGCAGCTGGCGCTTCTTTGCATTTCCAGCACGGAAATTAGTTCTGCCCTAAATGGCGGTGGCAGCCTCTGCCCCTTCGATCTATATTGAACAGACACATTGCAGTGCAGATTTATGCACGAGAGTTCCGTCGGGATGGAATTGAATAACCGGCATAAATTTAGCGCGGCTTCTGCCGTTACATGACGAAGGCAATTTATGGAAATATTTTTGGAGGGAACCCAGAACCCAGTACTTTGAATGATGCTAGAAAATTCATCAAGACATCAGGATGGGGCTTTCTTTCTTGCTAGACTCAATTATAGCTCCATTCTCCTACAGTTTAGTTCAGTTATCTTGTGGCAGTTTGTATATCCCAGATTGGCAACGGAAATTGTATGGAAATTAGAGGTTATAAAGTGCTATATCCCTCTCAGAAATACAATTTTACCTTACGACCCCATTTGTGGTTGCAGCAATTACAGGACATCTCTCAGGCAGGAGCTTACCTTCCCGTTTTTCCTGCTCGACAACTCTTTATCCCGAAGCCCTGCACGCGGTGACATTCATGGTTTAATTGTTGTCGTTCTCACATGTTGTTGCCGAAGTGCAAAATAAGCGACAGCGATGAAGGCAGAGACGTGATAAGGGGGAAGTGCCGGACGGAAATGGGACAGCTGGGGTGTGGCTGTCATGTCCCGGCTTAAATGGCTGTAAAGTGCCAAAGCGTCGGTGTCAACATTAAGCGCACATCAAGTGCAGGACTCTTGGTGGAAATCGAGCCGGAAGCGGATAGGTTGCAGAGGAAAAACCCGGGGAAAAGCGTTGGCAAAATCGTAGGAAAATCTCATCCATGTCGGAGTGAGTGACCACACAAAGAATGGGTGTCGCCTGCAGAGTTGCAGTTTCATTGCAATTGCCCTGCCCTACCCTGCGAATGGTCTTGCGTTCGGGTTTTTCCTGCCGGTGACTATTGGCTTTTCCAATCGCCCACCAATGCTCAATGGCAGGTGCGAAATTTACATTTATCCTTGGCCATTGATGTGAATTCCTGGCCTCCTGACTTGGCCCACAATGTTGCCATTAAGCAAACAGTTCGAGAGCTACTGCAATTGATTGATGGTTGGGTGGATCCGCAGGGGGGCATAAAAATACAACGCAAATCGCCCATCGACACGGAGTTTTGTCATATGGAAATGGATTCTATTTGTGGCTTGCCATCTTGATGTACACAAATTTAAATAATATTTGATGGCATAACTTATAAGGTTCCGGGTTTCACTGTTAAGAAATTTATTGAAGTTGCGAAATCTATTACTTTTTAGTGGGATTAAAATGTACATACTCTTTTTTCATGAGACAATTTGTTAAGAGTATTGTAAGTTAGGCATGTAAATATTAAATAACGAAGTACAATTTACAATCAATTTTCTTAAATCTTTGAAAATGTACCTAAAAGTTTAAAATACTCGTGCTCACATTAACTCTTACAAGGTTAATTGGTAAATATATTTGTTGAATATCAAGTTAGTTTAGGTAACTTCAAATTCTAGTCAAAAACAAAATTTATAGCAACTGAATTCTTAAATATAATGCTATTTTCCCAGTGTAATCACCCGCCTACATTTCGGCAAACCCTTTTTTCCAAAAGAAGATGGATTCGATTCGCTATCTGTCATGGAGAGAGAGTTTCAATCATAATTAGCCAATTTGTCAGCACGAGTTCTATTTATGTTCCGCTGCAGCCAAATGTCAGGGGAAACTTTTCCCCGATTGGGCCATTACCAAATCGAATTAAATATTCATTTGCGCCGCCCGAAAGTTTGACCCGCTGACCCGCTTGGCCTGCCTTCAATTGATTACTAGCCGGGTCTGCAACGTGAGCTTAATGAAGGTAATCTGGTCGAGCATAAGCCAACATCCAAGCCGACGGGGATGCCAAAAGTTTGCCAATAACTGCGACAGCGAGAATCAATCAATCAGGGCAGAAATCTCGGCCGGAACAAATTAGATCAAGTCATTAGAAAAAACATGGAAACAAAAGTTGGCACCCAACTTGTTGATCGAATTACAAAGTGTTACAGGAGTGTGCCTGTCACCTACGTCTGCACGGAGAAAAATGGCATTAGCTGAGGAATTTATTTTAAGTTCAACTATTATGTTTAGTTACAGGGCTGCCACAGAAATTGCAAAATATTTGAAATCACTTAAGATACTGTCCAAAGAAATACTTCAACTCCTTACTGCTTACAAAATTAAATCAATTTAAGCCAATTTTATATCGTTAAATATTTTAAAGCATACATTTTTCTTTAATTAAAATTGTAGTACGATTTTCCAGATCATTTTCACTTGAATAAAAATATCGCCAATCACTTCAGTGAATTGAAATTACAGAAAAAAATAAAAGATTTTTCAAAGTTAACAAAGAAATATATTTTAGTTTGCAAGTTCTTTGTTAGTTTTTTGTAAATTTGGTATTGATTTCAAATTCACTGCGAATTATCTCGATTTTTTTAATGAATTTGTATAGCTTAATAGAAAAACTTTTTAATTAGTTAAATTTCATTGTGACACCGACTCACCTGAACGCCCAGCACAATCATGGACAAATAGAGGTACACGACCAACTTCATCGCGACTTCCGATTCTCGAAACCAAGGAGCAAAATGGTCTTTACCCGCGGGTAGATTTTTAAGCTAAAGTCTGTGAGGTTTAATTTTCAATTAACCGTCGAAATCCGGGGCAACTTCTTTTGATCCTTGGTCTGACCAGAGATTAGCACAGGAATCACGAACCCTATAACTTCATTAGAGCGTGGAATTAGCGACGGGTCTAGCGAGCAACGGCTCGACACACTCTGCGTATACTTGATGCGGGCTTAAAAGGCGCCGGGAAACCGTTTTAATTTTGTTTTGGGGAAAAAACCAAGAAACCAAGAAACCGTTGCAGGACGACGACGAGGACGATGCGTCAACGCTGCCGCACAACGACCGAGTGTTGGCCCTTATCAGCGCCGCATTTCCTTTTATAGCCACTCACAGGCGGTCGTCCTCAAAGGGGGTTTTTCAGTTGATTGTTCGCCCCGTCAGTTTTCTTGTGAGATAGAAGTTATGCCAGTTATTGACGAGCCATTTGTTCGTAAAGTTTCATGAAGTTTTCTTTACAGTTTTGTTCAGCATCATTTCTCGTTATCACTTCCTTTGTTTCCGGTATGTTTTACTTAATTTTCATTCAATTTTCATTGCAGAAATTTGAAATACTTGCCGCTGTTTGGGTGTTCACCACACTTGGCTTTCTGGTGAGTTTTTTGCTGAGGCATTGCCAGTGTAGATGAGAAATGAAAAGCTTTCGGAAAGCTTTTTTAATAAGGAAAACGTTTTTTATTTAAACTATTCTATAAGCATATAATTTATTTTATGAAAATGCTAATTTATTAAAAGCTGAAACCTAATTACAAATTATATTAAATAAATCTAAATTCATACATAAATTTGTAAGCATTCAATTTGCTTAAACTTTTACTAATAGTTAACAAGAGCAAGAAAAAACCAATTGGACAAATAACTTGTGGTGATTTTTATTCGAATTAATCAAATAGATTCAAATTTTTAAATTTCATTCAAACAAACTGTTTTGTAAGTGAAGGGTTATCTTTCTCTTTAAGCCCTATTACAGCCCCATATCCAAGGTAGGGGCTACAGCCACTGGAATAGGCACATTCCTGGGATGATTGACATCCCCCCTGTCATAGTAGCCTCCCAAATGCTCCCCTGGCACATGATAGAGTCCATAGTGAAGTCCACTATTCGCCACCTGTATTCAAAAAATAAGAAAAAAGAGTTGAAAAAATGATTTAAGAAGATCCCAACAATACTTGCCCTCTTTAAACCATTAATAGAGGCTAGTAAAAGTGCCATCTTGGCCAGCAATAGTGCCTTTCCACTCACTATGGACAGCATCTGGAAGCCCATGGGCACCAAGATGGCTCCCAGAGCGGTGACGCCGAACATCATGGTGATGATCATGTTGTAGCGATGTCGCCTCACCCGAGCACTGCCCACTAGATCGGCCTTGGAAGTTTCTAAAAGAAAAATACACTCCAAAAGTAATATTTCGAAAGTAGTGAAAGGTATCTTGAACAAACCACTGCTGAGATATCGCTCTGTGAGTTTTCCAAGGTTCACCTGAAGCGTGTGAGTGGTCAGTCCCTTGGCCAGACTCACAGCCAATTTATCGAAGAAGGTTAAATGCTTCAGATCCTTGCGCTCATCTTCGTAACTTGAAGAATTAGTGCCAGCATCTGGGGCAGTCACCAGGCGAACTCCATCGTAAATGGGTATCTCTGGAGCAGTCATAATGCCCTCGAAGATGTTTAGACTCCTCGACCGGAAACATGACCACAGACTCTGGGTCACCCCGGATTGATAGCACTCTTGGAGGTCTCTCCGCAGCTTCTTAAGTTGGGGTATCCACGTTTTATCCGCCACATTCTCTCCGGACACACACCGATCGACCAGGAGGCAAGCTCCGAGTATAAACAGAACCAAACTGCACTGCACTTGCATTGTTTTCCCTTCGAACTTCAAATCGAAACTGCACCAAATCCGGCCTTGGTCTTCGACTTTTTATGGCCATCGCTGGGCAGTGATTGGAAACCGATCTCCAGTCCAGTGCACCCGGTCATTGGGGCAGATGTGGGAAGCCTCTTCTCGGATCTCTAACGGTTCGCCTTGGCTTTGACATTGGTCATGGTCTACGGTTAGTTGTTGGTGACTTCGAAACCGAGTCTGGGCAACCTAGAAAGGCATGTGGGCTGGAGCCTCAAATTAACTTGTCAACAACGATTTGCAAATGCCCACCGCCAACGCACGATTCTAATCAGATGCGTTTCGAACCCTTTGTTGACGACAGTTGGCCACGCATTAGACGCTCGATTGAGCTGGCCTGCAGCTTTCAAGGGGCGGATCCTAAAATCCGGTGGTCTAGTTCAAGCCAAAGTGGGTAAAGGTTACTCTTAAGCTCGAGACCGAAAGGGGAGATTAGTTTTCTTTTTAAAAATTTTAAGAGTATAGATATTTGTGAAAGATGAGGTATAAAAAGGGAATAGATATAAAATCTTTAAAATGACTAATGTTTTTAAATAGGGATAACTTCTTTAGTTAAACCAGCATTATCCAAGCCTTAATTACCTACTAACATCTCTACCCATTTCTCTCGATATTCAAACATAAGCTTTATAATTTCTTTAATATTTATTAGCTAAGAGGTCATTCATTGCATTTCCTTTGCTTGATAATTGTTTTGAACAAATTCGTACTAAGATTAGAAGGTTTACGCTTTAATAGTTCCATTGAGTGCAAAAGTTGACGTTCAGTGTGATTGGTAGTTGCTCTAGACTTTAAACTAGTTAACAAAGTTTACAAAAAACAGTTCTACACTTGCCTAAATATATTGATGCACCCGCTAAAATCGTTTCTATATTTTTAATAAATTTTACAATTATCATTTCCTTCTTATTTAGATGGGTGTGGTAAAAACAGTTGCTCAGAGCCGGCTGCCACAGGATCCGTGGATTTCGTCCCTGCTTTTCAGATACAATAGTACGATAGATTATGCGCTGCTCCGGATCCCTGATCCGATCCTTGTTAGAAATATCCTCAGTGCTTCTGTGTGTATTTTGTGTAAACGCTTCCTAGCAAAAAATATATCCCTTCTCATCTGGTGCGCACCAGTCCCCAATCCCGCTGACGTTTTTTCGCATCTCTTCGACTACGTTGCGCTGGGCAGGCGGTGGCGCCAGTATAATCAGGATCCGGTCGTCGTCGTCGTCGTCGAAGCCGTGCCAGCGGCAACTCCGCGGCCGAAGCGTGGCAGGTAAAGGCCAAATTTGGACTCTACGCCGGCCAGGAGCGGAACTGCCGCTCGATAGCCTCCGATGTGATCGAGGTTCTCGTAGGTGATCTTTGCCGCCGCCGTCTCTATGGGACTGGAAACCTTGAGCGCCTCCGAACCCTTGGGCTGGCTGCCACCAAAGTCCACGTAGAAGAGGCGCTGCAGCAGCTCATAGGTCACCAGGGTCACGCCGAACTGCGGCGACGAACGGAACACACGGGCTGCGGGGGAGTCATCAATTATTAATTAATTCATTCATTATTTTCCTCACTTCTGACTGCTTACCTGCTGTTCCCTTCCAGAAGGCTCGTGGTCCCTCCTCGGCCATGATCTTCTTGGTGGCATCCCAGACACCGCTATACGTTGTCTGTCCGGAGCGTGCCACCACCTGAAGGCGGGTCTTGATAACGTCGGCGGGCGTGACGAGCGAGGCGGCCGGTACTCCGGCAATGGCACCGGCGGCCAGCAGAGTGAGCGGGTGGTTGTAGCCGTCCTTGTCGGCCATCATGGCCTTGGTGTGGGCATAGGTCGGGAAGTAGATGGCCGAGAAGGGCACATCGCGCAGCAGACAGGCTCTGGCTCCCTTGTAGAGACCGAAGAGTCCCAGCTCCTTCACCACTGACCAGGCTCTGATCTTGGACCCGCTGGCAATCTCACCGGCCACCTGCAGCCTGATCTTTACGATCTCCAGGGGATTGGTGAACACAACCTGCGAGGCACCGGCCACTCCTCCGGCCAGCACCTCGGCCCAGGTAGGAATGTTGCCCTTCTTGTCCGTGAACTTGTCCCTCACCAAATCGTTCATCGTTAGCTTGATGGCCTTCTCCGGCGCCACGCCCAGCAGCTGGGGCAGCAGGCCTCGGTACAGGCCAAGGACACCCTCGTGACGGATAACCTGGGCGGATGAAGATGGTATGGAGTTAGCATTATATATTTCAGGAGTTTAGATACTCGTTTCCCACCTTCTTGAAGCAATCCCATGAGTTGCGGTAGGCCACTTCCCCGATGTAGGAGCCTGCACGCTGGTTCTGCATTCGAGTCTTGACGAGATCGATGGGATACACCACGGTGGCACCCACAGCTGCAGTTACAGATTATTAGAAATATTCATCTAAGAACTCCCACAAGCCATCTTACCGCCCGCAAAGGATCCGAGGGTGAAGCGGTAGCTGCTCTCCAGGATCTGAATGAAGGCAGACCGATTCGCCGCACTCTCCACCACCTTGATCTCGGCCAGACGATGTGTGATATGCTTGGTGTAGTGCTCGGGTGCGATGTTGCTCAGGTCACTGTAGTCGATGCGGCTGCAGAGGGATTTTATCAGAATTAGTTGACATGTCCATACAATAAATAAAAAGAGGAACTAAGAGACACCAACTGGGTTAGGTTCAGGGCGGGGATTCTTGGAGTGGATCGATAAACGAACACAAAAGTAAAGCAAAACTCAGGCTGGGGAAGGACAATATCACTTGCCTATTTGGAGCTATCTTTCTCCTGCGCTTCCACCAGCTTGCAGCGGAGAAAGAAATGAGAATTGCGAGTGCAGCGGAGAGAAAATGAGAAACACAGAAAAGGGGAGACACACACAGAGAAAAGATACAAAACAAGCGGCGGTTAAAATGGGATAATTCTGATCATTTTCGAAGGATTCTCCCCGAATAAGTCATGAAATTTGAACGACATATTCAGCGATATTTAACGGACAGTCATCATTATTTATGTTATTAAATATTAGCCTAATTAGTACTGGATTTAACTGCAAGACATTTAAAGTTATTGGAAAACCTAACTTGTGGTATAATAATGACTTAATAATCTCTCTAAAGCTGGTAAACATTTTTATTAATTTTAATTTAAATTCCAGAATTTTAAAGCGGACATAAATTACACTTGAACAAAACTCGGCAGACTAGAGCTTAATTTTCTTTATTTCATTTAAAATAAAATAACTGGCTAGACAAGAGAAATGAAAAATGAATAAGTAATATTAAATTACCCCATAGTTCACCCCTAATAAGAAAGAACTACAAATCTATATTGCTTAAATAAATTATTGAATAAGTAATAAACATAAAATAAGTCTCTTGGATAATACTATAACATATCCTATTCAATTTACCATCAAGGCAAAATATAATTGATCAATTTATAAAACTATTTAAAAGGAAATGCAAATGTATCTACGTTTTTTCACAGATAACAAGTTGGCAACACTAAATCCCAAGGCTCTCAATGTTGAGGAACTCACCCTGCTTGGTGGACGGCACCGGCGAGATGGAACAGGATGTCGATCTCCAGCGGCGTGATCTGGCTCATGGTCTGGGCGGCTTGGAGGATTTGGTCCTTGGTGACCATGTCCGTGCGACTGCCCTCAGTGGCGTGCAGGTAGACTTGCTTGATCAGTTCCATGTTGTTCAGCAGCGAGGTAAATGCCATGAAATACGGGAAGCTCACTTTGTGACCCTCGGTGACCTAACCAAAATGGAAAGATATCAGTAGGAGAGCAGATTCCCCAGAAATATTCCTCAGGTAGCTACCGAAACCAGGTTGTCCTTGACGCCGGGGGTCAGTAAATGCCGCTTGACCTTAACGATTATGTCCTGGAAGTCCAAGGGGGAGATGAACCCAGTGCCAGATGGATCTCTGCTGCGGAACGCCTCCATAGCATGCTCCTCGTGGAAGTCGTGCAGCAGCTGCGTGAACTCAGCATAGTTGATAAGGCGTTGCTTCTTCTGCCAGGCGGGAAATGCAAAAATCAGATTAGAATTATGGACTATTTGACATTGCCATTTTCCCACTCACATCACCAAAGTAGCGCTTGATGAAGGGCCCGTCTAAGCTAAAAGGTATCTTTGAGTGCAGTTCGGTTTTTTGTACGACTTCAGCAAAATCAGCTGTTGGCGGAAGAGAAATATTTTATTAATTACAGTTTATACTGGTGTTTCTTGTTGATTATTTCTCACCATATGAAACGGTGCCGTTGCCCTTCCTATCGAACAACTGAAAGGCGGTCCTGTAGAGGGCATCGGGCTTGCATAGCAGGCCCTCAAAGGCCTGGAACTCGGAGAACGAGATGAGGCCATCCTTGCTGGTATCAGCAATGCCAGCTAAAAGGCGGACCGATTCCTGTCGAGAAATAAATGGAAATTTAGGTTTATTTTTATAAGATTTTGAGTAAAGGTAATATAGCAGATAAACAAGTAAGGTATAAAAGATCTCCCGGAAGTGAAATAGTTATTTGAACCTTTAAAATCAAAAGGTTGTGATAAAAGAGTTTCAGTGATAAGTTATCGGAATTCCATTGAGAAACTATTAGCTTACAAATAACTCTTTAATATTCCACCTAATCAATTGCACTTTCTAGGATTTTAATTGCTTTATATTTTCAACTAAGAACGAAAGGTTAATCTTATTATTTATGTGGACATTAGACCGGTAGTCACCCTCTATTGGGGAGATAAACGGGGCCGTAAAAGAAACTGCCCCCGCAGACTTCGGCACCTGATTGAATCAGTTCCATTGGCGGCGGCTGCGGGGGCACCTACGATCGGGTTCGAATCGGTTCTCAGGCCATAAACCTGATAAGCGGACCCATTAAAATAGAATCTGTGACGTTGGCGCCGGCGGGCACGAGGCAGTCAAGTGATTGCCGGCGGGTTATTTCTATGTTCTTTATTTCTAGCTTCGCGGGTGGGTCAAGGTCAGTCGTGATTCAGATTTGGGAGCCAGGGATTTGATTTATGCGCCCATGGGGTGGCCGGGTGTGGTACCGGTGCCGGCAGTGGCTATGTCTCGTATCTGGCGATAAGATACGGCCTTATCGGACGTAGGAACTATGCTAAATAACCTTGCAATGACCCGAGTGCAGCCAGAGCTCTCTCCTTACTTACGTCGTTAAATGCAGTTTCCGAAAAGAGACCCAGAAATTTTCGCACAAAATCTTCGCTGGTCATGTAGTGCTCGCCATGCTTCTGGAGAGAGGCGTACTTCAGGAAGACCTCGCGCAGCTTGTCCGTCCCCGCACGCTTCAAGAGCGAGGGAGTCTGCAAAAGAAAGAAAACAAAGAGAGAATGAAATGTGGGCATAAAGAAGAAATTACAACACTCTCAAGAACTCTCACATTCACTCCAGGGTTGGAGCCCTCGAAAACTTCAGGGGCTCTTCCATTGAAAAGATAATATAGAACGATGGAAAGAAGGATAAAGGTTCTTATTCTTTTTAAAAAATAATATTGATAAAAATCACAACAAGAAGACTAATAATGATTCTGATATACATTTAAAATTTTGATAATTTTGACTTGAACGAATTTAAAAATGTATCTTGAAGTCTATACTAAACCTACTCTTCACTTATTAAGCTTTAGCTATATTTTTCACTTTCACAAACAAATTATTTATATCCAGTTTTAGGGGTTCAAGAAACCACCCCTCTAGCACCGCCACTGGATCATTCTCTTTTATTAAAACTCTTCCATCTCTGCCGCTCAAGCTCTCGAGTGCGAAAGCAACACGTGTCAGCCGCTCAAGAACCCAAGCTTTGACTCACATTTGGCAGGCTTGTGCTCAAAGGCATTGCTGTTTTTTTGGTGGCTGCTACTTCTGGTCGACTGCTGTTTCCGCAAACAATTGCTGGCGCATCTAATTAGCTCATCAATGCAAACCGATCTAATCCACACCGCCCGAGTATCAACCGATCCGTCTCTTTTCCCGCGATTAAATGCGAGGGGAGCGCAGAACCGCCACTATCTGTGGGTCTCTGCTGAGACTAACGGAAAGAGCGAGATCGAGAGCGCAAACTTTTATTTTGAGGGTCATTAAAATGCTCGCCGATTCTCTTCTAATACCTCTCTTAACTTTCGGTGTAAGGAAAAGGGGTATATTGAAAAGGTACTATACGTTTTTGAAGTACTCAGAAACTTTATTAAATGTTAAGCACATCATAAACAATTTCTTTTGAATATAAGTATATTTTAAAAAGTAAAAACAAATTAGAATTGAGTAAGTATACGAAATTTCATGAGCGGTTTAAAAATAAATAACTAGCAAAGTCATAAATAAAAAGGGCCATGCATCAGGTCTGGTTACGTTTTGCAATAAGGAAAAATATACTCATCGGAAGAGCTAGAAAAATGTCTATTGTTTTAAAGTTTTTAATTTATATATACATCCCTATTTAATATTATAAAATAGTAAAGTGCTTAGGGTTGGATAATAAGATTTTAATACTTGTATTATAAATTACGTTTCCCTGCCAAGTGCCTGATAAGATTGAAATAATTTGCTAATAATTTAATGTTGTAATTTCTCAAGGGAGTGCGAAGTAGCGGGTATCGAAAAGTCGAGTATCTAATGGGCCTATTATGTGCCATCTCTTGTTTACTCGCTTCTCTTCAGACGGTTCGATGCACAATTCCGCCTGAACAATCGCCAAAAGGTCAGCAGCTCCGTCAACAACAAGTTCAACTTCGATGACAATATACCCACAATGAAAAAATTCAATATATTCAATGCTCGGGACCCAAGCGCTCGCATTTATCAATTGCTCCATTGACGTAATGCGATTAGCACGCGATGAAATTGTAATTTTCTCTTTCGGTTGCCGGGGGTTCCTCGCATCTCATCTCTCGTCCCCAGACTCGCTTTGTTTTTGCGCCCAGCAAATTGCGAAAAACAAAAACAGATTTCATAATATAATCAGCCAAGAAAAAAACACATTTATGGCGCCCCCAACAGCGAAATTCTGCAAATAATTAGGTTCGGGTCGTTTGATTGAACTTTAATACCCTAGGTAGAACAGGTAACACTGATTGATGTGTTATTAAATGTGCAGAAGTCATTTCATTAACGAAGATTAATTTGGATTGATGGTCAAGGTAAAACAGGACCCTAGAGTGAAAATATACAGCTTAATTTACAAATGGTACACTAAGAAAATTCTAAGTATATTTTGAAAACCTGTAAATTCAAATATTTTAAGCCATGTATTAAAAAAATGTGTTAAATAATTATTTATTTATTAAATTTGTAAAATAAATGAATATGAATATGAAAATGAATGAATAAATTTATTTTTTAGACTTAAAGAAAGGATCTAAGCATTTTTAAAATTATTTCTACTAAGCAAGCTGTTTTGTTTTTATATATTTAGCGGATTTATTAGATATATTTGATTTTTCCCACTTCCCCGAAGTGGTTTATGTTGTCTGATGGATCCGTCAAAGTGTCGCATTGACCTTTCTCAATCCAATCGATTGGCAGTGGCAATAAACGAATTCGTTCGCAGGCAATTTGCTGCACAATTTGCGATGCCATCAAGTATTTATTGAGAGCAATGAAAATTCGAAAATTGATTTATACACTTGATGAGCATATATTATTTATATTTATCCTGCCTACTCTATCTGCACTTTGGGCTCATGAAAAAGCAATTAAACCTTCATGCTGGAATAATGTTTTTAAGTGCGTTTTAATTAACAATGCATAACAATTCAAGTCAACAATGATTTTAATTAATATTTATTGCATATTTGTTGTTTGTACGTTTTTGTAATTAAATCACCTGCACTTATTTACACCGGTTTTCAAAGGAATAAATGAAATAAAGGATTTCCATGATTTATTTGCTTTAAAAATTGAATAAATAATGACTGCATCAATTATTAATATCAGAGAGTGTCAATATGGACATTTAAATTTGATACTTTCAAGATAATCAAACAAAGGACCAACGGTAAGGATGTAATTATTAATATTGTTCACACAATCCCTTGGGTTTAGGTTTATTTTACATATTTCTGCTAGGTCTAATTTTTCCTCGTCACACTTTTCTCGTCGCAATACTATTGCCTTCCGACAGCTTCAGTGGGCGTGAAATAATCCAATCCAAGCCGACCGAGCTGGGAATGTAATCAAAGGAAGTTGTGCCCAAGCCCCGGGATTAAATTTGTTGCCGTTGCACACTGAACTTGAAAAGCCCCAAATGTACTTGTGCATGTTTATAAATTCATGCAAGCTAGAAATTGTTTTCTTTTTTGCTCCCCTTTTCATTCGGGCAAGCGGAAAATGTTACACATACGCCCCGTGTGACGGCAGACAGCAGCGACTTGTTTGTTTGTTTGTTTGCTCGGATTTTGTGTCTCTGCCGTCACTGTGTTTGGCTTTTAGTCCTTCTTCTCCCCATTCTCCCATTTCCCTTTACAATTTATCCTGACCCCTGCTTTGTTGCATTTGCATAATGAGTTCTTCTTGGCCATGGTCGTCGCCCTGCCATTCTCCAGTTAAAGGTTGCAGAGGTTTCCCCGACTATTCCCCGCCATTACCCCGCCTGCAGCGACTGGCACGTGCTTGTCACCCTTACTATATCTCGGCATCTGTGTCTGTGAGTACACAGGAAAAATGTGAGCAACAAACGAAATATCATTTCCAATGTGATGTATGTAGTATTAAATTTTCAAATGAATACCGTTTCTTTCTGTGTTTCGGGCTGCATGGAAATTTGTTGCACGAGCAGCTAAAGTTTTGTTTTTATTTGCAATTTCTCTCAAGGTCAAACCGGCTGTTCATTATCGCTGTGGCTTTGGTGGTTTGGCGGGCTTTAGCTCGGCGATGAGGTAATTTTGGCCACCCCTCCGTGTTAACTGAAGTTGTAGAGTAAAACTGAACCACTGGAAGCTCGATTAATTTCAGATAACAAAAGAATGCATTCAAATTATGTGAGGAAAGTTTGTACTAACTGCAAACTATTTATTCCGGACGAATATGATGGGAATTAGCAACAGCTGCACCGCGGACACATTACGTATACGCAGGGTGAGCCATGGGACCAGAGTCAGCTGGCTAATTGACGACAGCAAATGGACTAGAGAGAATCCCAGAACGAGAGAGAGAGATCGTCAGCAGAGAGATATTATATAGTAGGGGCAACTGGAACGATCAGATATTGCAAATTGCGGAGGAGTGCAAACGGAGAAACTGAGAACGGAGAAACTGAGAACGGAGAAACTCGGCCTGAGATAATAGCGGTGACTTTTGCAAAGTCGTGAGCAGAGCGACAAATCCGTGGGATTGAAGGTGAATACCGTTGTATCGCTGGATGCTCTGAAAGCTTTCGCTTGGAATTATATTGTTTTATTTCTTTATATAATTGTTTGGCCTGCGTGCTTTGCCAAGATATCAAATATTTATCTTTCGTCTATCTTTCGTAACTCGCGCTCCTTTTTGGCATTAATTATGAAAGTCACTTCCTTGAATTGTCAGTTATCAGTCAAATATTTAATTAGTTTCCTGAATCGAACGTTACCTCATCCTTATCTGGCATATTCACTAATTTGATTGAACACAATCGAAGAGTCTCTTGGAAAGCCGCGAACTTCCGACAGGTTGGTGTTATCTCCGGAAAATGGCGATTATCTTGAAGGCTTATTTAACGGACAGTTTAACCGTTGGTTAGGCACAAGTTTTGCGTATCTATCGTAATACTTTACAGATTGCTTGTTCTTTGATATTCACTATGGTTTTGTTTATATTTATTTTTAAAATTTATAGAATTTATTGTAAATAATATTTTTGTAATGATAACGAGTTAATAATGATTTCCGTTTATATTTAGCGCCAAGTTCGGCAATTTCGGATTCGATTCGTAATGTATATTTCTCTTGAGGGACGCGCGCGATTCTCGATTTTCCCCTGTCAGTCATCCGCTGGCGACGCGCTGCTTTTCCATTCTGAATTGTGATTCCGATTTTTGTCGAGAGCTTTTCCCGCTTTCAGTTACTGAGGCAGCGACGTCAACGGCAATATAGAGATATTTACAGAGAGAGAGAGAATAATAAATAAAGAGAAGCCCGCTGGCGATTACATTTCGGTTTCATATTAATTGTGATTCTCATTTCGGTTTGTTATTGTTTTCATCTATTTCTTGGCACTGCAATTTCACAATTACCACGATACTGCAGTGGTAGTAAAAACAAAAAAAATAATTACAGCCGGTCTAAACAAGGTGGTGTGATATTGGCCAGACTGTGCTTTTTCCTAAGCCAAAACAAAACGCATTTGATAATAGAACTGCAGTGCGAATCATAAGGTGCAATGTGTTCGCGGAAGTAATTTCTTGCTAAGTGGCCTCAAGGTGGGATCCACACAGTTGCGGTCAAGGGAATAGGAACATAATTGAAACTCTATAATCAATAATATTTTTATATATTAAACAAAAATTCCACTATTTTCCGATTGAATAAAATATTAAATGTTAAAGACACTTGACGAGAACAAACCCCAAATCCCATTCCATATTCCTACTTAGCTGAACCACGTTCTCTGTTCATTCACATGCATGGCTGGCAAGGTCGCAATTTTCGAGCGTGCCAAGTGGTTGACGATTTCCCAGTGTGAAAATTTATGAAACTCAGTAGTTGCATTTCATTCACAGCTGCATGGCACCTCTTTGTTTACAATGTAAACACGTGCTGGGGGAAAATTGCACGATAAAAGCACACAGCGACACAATGCAGAGAGACAGAAAGAAGGAAAGCAAAGAGAGCAGCGAAGACACCGCAGAGACATTGCGTATACGCATCGTTGGCCAGCTGGCGAGGGCACGTGAATGAAGCGTGTTTGGGGGAGTTTAAAAATAGACAAGCGGGGCGAGAAAATTGTGTTATTTTGTTGTATCGTCAGCGGAATGTTGTCTCCGTGCCCACCCCCGCCGCTTCGGATTAAATTTTAGCAAGGCCACCGCCATCCTTTGAGTTCGTTAAATAAAATGAACAATTCGAGCAGCAGTCATGAGCACGAACCAGCAGCTGACTCTCTTCGCCATGAAGGTTAGCCAAATGTCAGTTCAGGACCCCATTCCCTTGTTAGTCCTGTCAAAGTGTGGGGTGTCCTTTTTATGACACGACAAGCACAAACACAGTCGCAGTCGCCGAGGAACCTCCTCCACTTCCGCCTTGTCACACACCGGGCTTCGCTCGCTTAACAATACTTGTTTTTTAGTTTTATTTTATGGCGGAGTGATGGACGATGTCGGCCGGAAGCTCTGTCAACTTTTATCATTTCATATCATGGCTCATTTCGATTGAAAACCCTTTCGCGTGCGTTTCATGCATTCTCCCATTTACTTGCTCGTTATACATTCCTTGCCAAGTGCAATCTATTCATGTTCAAAGGAAAATATTTCCAAGACATCAAAATTAATGGCTCTTGGGTGACGAGATTATATTAGGAATATAACAGGTGAGGGGGGTATATTGGTTTGTTGGTGAACAAGAACTTGAATTATTTCTGGTTGTCTGTTTTTAATTGAAACTTAATTATCAAGCATCATATTGTCTATTGTCTATTGTCTATTTTAGGTCTGTAAATTAAGTAGATCGTCTTATAATTAATAAATGTTCAATTGAAATATGATAGTATTTTATATTAAAAGGGATATTCTCCCCGCTTAGCCACCCAAGGTGCTCCATCTGTTTATACTTTTCCGCCAGTCGGCACTTTTGCTCTTCGCCTTCCTTTTGTCAGCCGCACTTATTTTTAGACGCGAGCCCCTAATCCTCGGTGAGCTCTGAGCTCTGAAAAGGCGGTGCACCCCCC
>JAEIHY010016147.1:65875-98914 GCA_018904565.1 Drosophila tsacasi
TAAGTAGCAAACTGGCGGCCACTTGATGCAGCCGGAGGGATGCAGGGCCATATATGGTGGGCAATATACGAAGACTAAGCTCCGGCAAGTGCACTTACTTCTTGGCATCGGGCGACTGGCAGGGCGGGTATCCAATTAACCGGACAGGGGATGTGCATTGGCATTATCCGGGTGGGCTGCTCTCCGGGTGGGCAGAGGGAGGTGTTGTGTGGGAGCGCTGGCTTTTGGCTTTTGCTTCACCTTCAGCAGTTCAAGTTCAGTGGGGAGTGAGTCCAGCTGGGAGCTTATGCCCGGGGTGGTTCGCCGTTTCAAGGAGCTGCTCTCTTATCGATTTGTACGCACAAAATTGAGCTAATCTTGGCTCGGCCTCTGGATTAGCACTTGGACATGGACACACAGTAGGTTCCTGTTCCTTTGGACAACGATTGAAAGGAGGTGACAGCTGCTGCACTGGGAACAGGACCTTGACAACGGAACAGGACCAACCATGCAAGTCGAGAAAACGCGCTAAACTGGGGGCGACAACATGGAAAACATGACTTAACAGCAGAGAGGCCCATAAGGTGGTTGCGTTGGGAAATGTTAAAGCAGCAGGGAAATGCTAAGCTACGGATTTCTTTGAGCTGGAGAAATTGGAACATGTTGAATAAATAAATATAGATTTATGAGAGAAAGATTAGTGTATGCTTCATAGAGTATTTATTTTGTTTTTATATAAATTCCCTTGCTTGCATTACAGCTGTTCATGTACAGAGGAAAAAGCAGAGCTTTTACAAAGGGAAATTGCCCAGCTGAGCTCATGGGCGGGAAATTCGCAGCGCCATCTGGCAAGTTTCCTGGAGCTTGGAAATTAATAACAATAAATATTACGTTTTAATAACTTCCAAGGATATTCTAAACTTCATACTTTCACGACTAAAGCTCGCCGAAACTCGTTCCGGAAATATCATATAACACCATCGCGTAGTCATAAATATTTATTCGGTTTAGTACAATAGGTAAGCATGCACACAGTTTTAATAATAACTTTTCATGATGATTCTTTGTCTTTGAACAACAGGTTATTGCAAGTAGTAAGCCGTAGAAGGAAACACTTCCTTTTAAGAGAGCATTCCAAATAGTTTGCACTGTAAGCTGCGCATAGTAGGTGTGAGTGCCTGTGTCCGATTGAGTGTCTTGTGTGTGTGCGAGGGGACTCCCCGTCAAATGCCTAACATGTTAAATATATAGATAGTAACGAACGCAACGGTAAGCCACAATTTAAAATCACATTGGGTCCTTTTAGGTGACAGAATGCAAAAGAACGGATAGGCCGAAACGCAATAAATAACAACAAATGCCGCCGAGTGCTAATAAAGTGATGTGTAGACGATCAGCTCGTATCAACTGCTTGCAAAAATACAACTCTTTGTCTATGCCCGAAAATAGTTTATCTCTCTCTATCGCCCTACTAAATCTCTGTAATTTCCTTGGTTAAATCACTGTTTGGACAGCCGAACTGGAGCCATCCACTGACTATCTGCGCAGATCGATGACCTTGATCTTCGCCTGCCCATCCATCCGGATGTGCTGCGCCTCCATGAACAGTGGCGGGTCATTCGGGTGCGGATGAAAGCCTGACTGCCGGCACTGGGCAATGTAATCTAGGCCATAGTGCGGCGTCAATATGAAGAAACCAGTGCTGCAAGGGGAAAAGATAAGTGGGTGATATCTTAAATGAGTCACTGTCACAGGCCGGGGTGACTCACGTGTTGTACTTGGGGGCACACACAATGGCCAGGGCCTCGGGCATCATCATCTGGTAGGAACAGTGCGTGTGCAGGTCGACGGAGGACAAAAATGCAGTCTGGGTGGGATGGGTCTGCACGTACAACGGAAAAATTAAGTTAAAGTTCCATAAATTGTAAACCCTAATGATCACTAACATGTATCCATCCCAGAGTAATCAGTTGCATCTGATCCTGAACATCGAATATCTGCTCCTCGTGCATCGTATTGCAGCTGTCCGGGGTTCCTTGCTGCTGCGGCGTTATGATGTGTGTGATGTAGAGCTGGTTCTGGGACAGATGACCCGCCAGTACGCCGCAAGTCTCAATGTTCTTGGAGGTGTTGGCGTGCGCCAACTTCAGGAACACCTCCATCGTATCGCCGGGCACATGGACGAGCCGCAGAGAGCCCGCAAGTAGTGAGTCCGTGCGGTTGTAAGCCGGCTTTTGGTTGCGATCGAAGCTGGGCTTAGAGCTGGAAAATATTAGCAGAGAAAATGTATTTAAATAAGAATTATATTGATTGAGATTTTAATTATCTAAACCTTTAACTATCATTGAAAATATCGGGGCAAGCCGTAATGGTAAAGCAACTATCAGTTTAATGGCTCTATCAGCTGCCTTATCAGCTTTAATCAAAGTAGGGATCGTTTTTTATGACTGCAAATAAAAACGATCGGCTGATAAACCAGAAACCTTGCCTGCCAAGTAAGGGTGCATGTTTGTTGGGATATCCCCAATAGAACAACATTAAGCTTGAAGAATTGTCAGTACGAGTAAACATTTGGATCGCTTACTAAGTTCGTTTGGTCTTGGGGAACTATATTGAATTTCAATTACCAATGGTTGTGTCATGGAATTTTCCATATTGCATATTCATAGCTTTTGCAGTAGAGATAATCGTGGAATCTACTAGATTGTGACAGAATTGGAACTTTTATGAAGGGATTTAAATTGAAATGTATTTTAAAAACTCCTTAAGAACTCACTTCGCTGTCTTGTCGGCGGCTGCATCGTTGCCAGCAGCTGGCAGCAGGAGACCCGATCCCGGCAGACTCCGATTGGCGGCCGTGGGGAAGTCATTGGGATAGACCACCTGATCCAGCAGGCCCAAATCTGGTGCCGATGGCTGGTTGCCCTCGTCGATGAGCACGTGCAGATTGGCTGGAATTAGGGATGGGACACCACCACCGCCGGCCTGCTCCCGTTCCCGCTGCCGTTGTCGTTCTCGGTCGCGTTCTCGCTCCCGCTCCAGTTCACGCACACGCTCCGCCTCCTTGCTGGCCAGGAACTGCTCGTATTCGCGCTGGTAGTGCGTGAGGAGCTTGGCGCGCAGCTTCTCCGTCGTGGGCATGATCTCGTCCTTGATCTTTTTGTTAATGTCACGCACCTCGGCCTTGACGTTGCCGTAGTCTGGATGCTGTCGTATCTTCTCGATAAAGAGGGTCATGTAGCGCATATACAGGATGAAGGCGTTCTCGTGATTGCCCTCTTGCAGGTAGACGTTCGCCATGCGCAGCATCTCGGTGCCGGAGCGGTAATAGCTGCAAGGACACACAAATACACATTGCCTTTGAGCTTCACAAGGTCGCTGTGGCGGCCTTGGGCGAGCTTGAGCCTGGCGCGACCCTGGAGGCGAAGGACCCCCGAGTCCGGACTCACCGCGTAACTGGCATGTTCTTGTCCACCTCGATTTGGTTCCCATAGTGCGACAGGTGCCTCATCCGCTCCTGCGGCTCCACGACACCCATGCTCATGTTGTTCACCGCCTTTGACATGGCTTCTTATGCTGGTTTTCCAATTCCTTCAGTTTATTGCCTTCGTGCCAGGTGCTCCTCGCTCTCCGCTCTCGGTGCTTATTGTCTTGGCTTTTGTTGTGTTATTTGGCAAGATTCTCGGTTATTACTCATAATTTCGCAGGTGGCGTCTTCCCGAACATATGTTCGCTAGGGTTGTTGATAAATATCAAAATATCAATATATCGATATATTTATATAACGATTTTTTGTTTTCCAAAATATCGAAATTTTGAAGTGTGACCGTACTTTCTATTCGTTTATCGGCAATTTAAGAGAGCCACTGATGCGGTCATACTTTGTTGACAACCGGCAATATTTGAAACAGGCAATATTGTTCATGGCGGGATCCAAACTTTTAAATATGTGACGCCTGCACCTTTGAAGTCACCTTTGAAGTATTTTCAAATCTGAACTGGATACCACCCTTCGAAACACACCTCGGGGACAAACCATTCCAAACTATTTACCTCTTGCTCTCTCTCACTGTTTTCTCCTGTCTGGATATCGTGCTTAAAAAAAACATTTGCAAATAAATGTATTATAATATTAATTACACCATGAATATTATAAGTTGTTTAAAATACAAATATGAGAATATACTTGTAATTTTAAATAATTATTTTAAACATCGTGATATAAAATTTAAAATTAATATTTATTCTACAATTCTTTTAATTTAAATTGAATAATATTTTTTTTTATATAGAAAGCAAATAAATGTAGTATTGTTTTATTGGTTCATTGATTACGGCACTGCGACTTAACCGTTATTATTTAATTTTCAGCTTAAAATGCTTTATTTAGCGCCTTGCCGTGTTATCATTTTGGCTATAAATTAAGGTACTACACATGCTGAACGACAATAATAGCGTATTTAGTATTCTAGCATTGGGTACATTCCACATAGTATACATGATAACCATAATATCATTGAAATTTCAGTTTAAATACAACTTTTTCTTCTTTAATTAAATTAACTTATATATTAAAGATGAATAGAAAGTGGAACATAAAATAAATTATCATTTATAAATAAACGCTTTCTAGTCAAAAGTTGCAAAAATTAGATTTCGTAGAAGAAAGTGAAGCGTTATTTAGCTGCTTCCAATGGAACGTACCTAATCCGTATCCTTATCGCTGCAAATAAAACACGGCTAATCTAGGTAATACACTCAAAAATACCCCATTATCGGCTGGTTACTTAAAAGACCCCTCAGCGCCGGATCGATTTGATTGTGGAGAATCTTTGGCCGTCCATTCAGTCGTAGCGCGTGGCTCGATCTTGAAGGAAGTCGGACCGACTTCTCCTGGTTCTCCAAATTATTTTCTGAATACTATATTTCTGGGGTAAGCCGTGTGCTGGAAAGCAACCACTTTAATTAGCTGTGCAAATTTTAAAATATCGAAGATTATATCCTGTTTGCGGGGGGTCAAAGTTCACACTTGTTTACTATCCTATATTTAGCACTAAGTGGCCCAATCTAAACCCTGATCTGCGGAAACTAATGCCGCGATATGATAAGCTATCGCTGGATTATTTAAGGCATGCAGATCGGGGCAAAACCATACAAAAACAGTGCAGGTGAAAATATTGAACAGTCTTTGAGGATTATTTAAAAATAGTTGACAACTATCACATTCATTCTTATAAAATTCTTCAAATATATTATTAAATATTTCCATTTAAATATTTGAACGACATTTATATTGTATCTGTTCTTTATTAAAAATAATATTTATAAATGCTAATCGCTATATATAAGATTATTAGGGAATAAGTACAGAATAAACCTACTTAATAGCTCATGATTTTTGATTAAATTACATATTATTTATAATTCCTTTTAATCTTTAACATAAAAGCAAAAGAAAAATAAAGAGTAATGAAAAACTCAAAGCATGTCATAATTAAAAAAAGAACCAAATTAAGATTTCACATTTATTATTATTTTTCTTTAGTAACAAATTACCTATATTCCTAAAATCTATGCTTAAAAAATCTTGTTCTGTAGGCTCACAAAATATTTGTTCTTTATATATTTTAACAAACTTTTCGTGAGTTCATTTTCAAGCTCGGATTCGTGTAAACCAATAGCAATTGAGAGACTGACGGCTTGTACAACTGACCAACTGACCGATGGACCGCACGTACGCCCCCGAAGAGCCAAAAAATAACATAAATAAAAGAGCCGAAAAACCATTCACAGATGCAAAACGCCGAAAGCCGAAGCCCCGAGCTCGGATTCGGACTTGGACTCGGAGTCGGTCTCTGGATTGAGTTTGAATCGGCTTGGTTGGGTCGATCAGTCGAGTCGAGTTTGGGCGCAGAGCAGCGACAGTTTCATGGATCTCTCGACCTGGTGCGGTTCGTTTTAAACTTTGAGATAGTTTCGTTTCGTTTTCGGGGAGGGGACAACTAAACACATTGTCGGTCGCGTTCGTGGAAAGATAAATAAAGTGGATAAAAAAAAGGAAAACAACAAAAATACAGAGGGGGCCCAGCGTGTTTTGAAATCGGTTTTTGGCATCGACAAGCGCCGAAACTGCAACTGCAAATGCTGTACATGAACCGCACGGATAATCGCCCCCATTTGGCACTAATTAAAAGGCCAGCGAGCGTGTGATAAGCTCGCTATAATTATAACAATAATTATAACGATAATTGGCAGCCGGGCCAAGTTTAAACCTGCCATTTCAATGCTTAATGCGCTCTAGAGTGTGTCCGAGTCGAGTCGCGGCGAGTGCCGAAAAGGAGTCCGTTGCATAACCCTCCGAAAAACGAGTCCGAGCATCCCGAGCTCAGTGCAGGCAACCTCAGCGGATTGTATATAGTATAAATCACATAATATAGGCGGTATTCAGTGCGAAAAGTGTATGTGTAAAAGGCTCATCAACCGAAATCTTCTGTAATTCGCTCAATTGGCGCGTTCTGTTGTCCGGCTATCAGCGTTTGGCGGCCTGTATCCAAGAGATACGTCTGCTCTGGATATCCAGTATCATCTGTACCTCCTCGTCACTCTTCGTCGTGTAAGTGTGCGTTACATTTCGAGCAAAAAGCCAAAAGTATCTGGAGTCCGAGTATCGAAATCCGCGCATGTATCTGTATCTTGTGCGGCGGCCCTGCAGCTGCGAGCATATTTATTTAATTTTCGTTTTCAATGTCAGCCCCGTGGAGTGTAAATTATGCAAAATGTGTGTGTGTGACCATCACTATGTTGTATGGTTTACGAGGAGGTTTATGGAGGAGTGCAGAGGGGGCATCACCATAAACTGCTTTACATGCAAGGCAATTACTCACTCGATTTCCTATTTAACGCCTTTTGCGGGAACACTGAGAGTTCTATGTGGAACCACGTCTGCATACAAAAGAAGTCGATTCATCATGAAATGCTACGCGAAGATAGGAGGGAAAGAAAAGGGGAAGACAGGTGGGAGTGGGAGGTGGGGGGGTGATCGGGATGGGGGCGGAAAACCCCACAACTTTTGCTTTCAAGACACACACTCGCGGTGAACATTAAAGTAATTGTTGAACAAGGTTACCATTAAATTAAAGTTTAAAATTAAGATTATAAAGAAAACTTGACCTGCCTTTTTATATTATACATTTATTAAATTTAAAGTAAATTTTGTAGTTTAAAAATTATGCTAAAGACTTTACGTAAAGATGCTCTTTTTCAAAATTAACCTCTTGCTAAGCAGTATAAATAATTTCAATACCTTAAATATCTTTTAAATATTACATTGTTGTTATCTAAACACTTTTTGTGTTTCCACAATCTCGGCCTCCGTTGTAAGCTGGCCATTGAGCCGCTGAAGAAGCCGCTCGGCTTTCGCAACTGATAAAAACCGGTTCCGGAGACCGAGACAGAGACGAGTCTGATAAGCGATTCCCCGGCTCCGATCGCCGTCGCCCAACTGCGGGTCGCTTGTTTGCTTTGTTATTATTATTATTATTATTGCTATTGTTATTGCTATTGCTGGAGGTCACACAACGCCCCAAATCCGAATCCGAACCCGAACCCCAGACCCATTTCCATGCGAGGTGACTTGAGGGGAGGTATTTCGCATGTGTCCACAACCGATTGATAGATGGATGATGGCCAAGCGGATCGCGGTTGGTGCCTTTTCAGCTGTCCATCAGCCGATTATCGCTTTCGACACCATCAGTCTTGTTTTGTTGCAGATATTTGCAATCTACGTGCGGATTGCCACACCGATCGAAAGAAATAGGCAATCTGCTGCCTATTTGCCAGATACTTAAGCTGTAAATAATTTCTTTGGTTTCTTCATTGATCAGAACTTCAGGAAAATAATTGCAATATCAGTGGATTGTTAAGAAAGTTATTAATAAATAGGCACCCTACTTATTCTTTATTCTCTGGTTTATATTTCCAATCTACGCACTGCGAGCGCGTAATAAAGAGATTACATTTATAGTATATTTTAATCAGAGCTTCTGGAAAATATTGCAGGAAGTTTCAGTATCATAATTACCTCAAAGAGTCAATTTGATAACGTTAAAGCTATCAGAAATCATACAAATATACGAAATTAACATAATTTAGCTTACTAATTTTCACAGCCATTTACAGACAGATTATCAAATTAGCAGCAGCTTAACAACCTAATTATTTGTATTTTATCACCAATAACACTCAAACTATGAACAGGTATACATAAATTAATGACTAAAGGTATATCTTGTTCATTGCATTACCAGATTGTCCTTCAATATATATGTGTAACTGTGGCGATTTATATTCTGAAGTGTAATTAAGAGCTGACCCCTGTTAACGTATTTTTTAACATATTTAATTGCACAAGATGTGTGTCAAAGATACGCACTTTAAATAATTTAATGTAATGTCTAAAATTTGTATCTGTCAATCTAGAAAAGTGAATATTGTCACAAATTGTTATGTTTTAATTGGTGTGTACCACGGTTGATATATTTTTCATTGAAAATTAATTCAAGCTTAATTTTAACAAAAATAAATACCATGAATACTTTTTTACATTAAAATGACTAAATTTATTTAAAACATGAAAGAAAGAGAAAAACATGAAAGGAGACGAAGATTCTATACCCTTTCAGTTTGCAGCAGGAAATAGATCTTAAATAAGTGAAAAATGATGTTATTAAAATTCAGAAGCAACTCCTTCACTGTGTTTTATTCTGAATAACGTAAGAAACTATAATATAATATACAAAAACTTAACAATTATTTAACATTCTGATTGTATTTACAGACCCAAAACAAGTGTCTTAACTCCAAGATGGCCTTTAGCAAGATCGCCTTCTTGGCTATTGTGGCCTTGACTTCGCTCTGCGGCTTGGCTAGTGCCTCATACAGAGTGGGCGTCGGTCGAGCGGACATCACTGGACCGCCAGTGGAAATCAATTTTGTAAGTATCCTTAAAATTAAAGTATTAAGATCTGGAATTTACACGACTTCTCTGGTAGATGGGATATGCCAACATCAAGCAGGTGGGTCGTGGCATCCACACCCGCGTCTTTGCCCGCGCCTTCGTCGTAGAGGATGAGAACGGCAACCGTGTGGCCTTCGTGAGTGCCGATGCTGGAATGATGGGCTACGGACTCAAGAGGGAGGTGGTGAAGCGACTGCAAGCACGCTATGGAAACATCTACCACACGGACAACGTGGCCATCAGTGGCACCCACACCCACGGAGCACCTGGAGGCTTCCTGATGCACCTGCTCTACGATATCTCTATTCTTGGGTTTGTGCCTCAGACCTTCGAGGTGATGGCTCAGGGAATATATTTGGTGAGTGCAGTTACTCCAACTTCCAACTTCCTCCAACTTACAAATAGAATTTCCTTCTAAACTCACCCGGTTTCCCCCTTTCTGCAGTGCATCAAGCGCGCCACAGACAACCTGGTGGACGGCAGGATCTTCCTATCAAAGAGAACCGTGTATGATGTCAACATTAACCGCTCGCCGAGCTCCTATCTGCGGAATCCTGCCGAGGAGCGGGCACAGTACGCCCATGACACGGACAAGCAGCTGACCCAGCTGAGATTTTTGGACATGGAAAACAACCTGCTGGGCGCCTTCAACTGGTACGCCGTGCACGCCACCTCGATGAACAACACCAACAAGTTGGTGACCAGCGACAATGTGGGCTATGCTGCTCTGCTTTTGGAAAAGGAATACAATCCCAACAAGATGCCCGGCAAGGGAAAGTTCGTGGGTGCCTTCTGCTCCTCCAATCTCGGTGATGTTTCGCCCAATATAATGGGTCCCAAGTGCTCGATCTCTGGAAATGAATGTGATCTGCTCAGTTCCCGCTGTCCTGCCGGCGAGGGCGAATGCTTCGCCTCCGGTCCCGGCAAGGATATGTTCGAGAGCACCCAAATCCTGGGCCATCGGTTGGCCGACGCCGCCTTGGGACTGATCAATGAGCGTCCGGCTGATCCCGATGACAAGTACTATCTGAACCGGGAGGTGACTGGCGACGTGCGGTTCATCCACCAGTTCGTGGACATGCCCAACTACAATGGCAGCACCTACAATCCGCTGAGCCGCAAGATCGATAAGGTGCGCGGCTGCCAACCGGCCATGGGTTACAGCTTTGCAGCGGGAACCACCGATGGTCCCGGCGCCTTCAGCTTCGAGCAGGGAACGACCACGGACAATGCCATGTGGAACTTTGTGCGTGACTTCATAGCGGCGCCCTCCCAGGAGGACATTGCGTGCCATGCGCCGAAGCCTATTCTTCTGGCCACCGGAAGGGTGAGTAAATCTCAGGGATTATCTAAGCGGAATATAATTTTAAATAAACACCTCTACTCCCAGGCCACTTTCCCCTATGAGTGGCAGCCAAAGATCGTCTCTGACCAGCTCCTGAAGATCGGCGACGTGATCATTGCCGCCGTGCCCTGTGAGTTCACGACGATGGCGGGTCGTCGGCTGCGCAATCAGATCGGGGCAGCTGCTTCTGCCACGGGAACCGACACCGAGGTGATCATCGCCGGACTGACCAACATCTACACCAGTTACACGGTGACTCCTGAGGAATACCAAGCGCAGCGTTACGAGGCAGCATCCACGATCTTTGGACCGCACACCCACTCCATCTACATGGACGTCTTTGAGCGACTGACCAAGGCCATGATGAACAACCAGACAGTGGAACCTGGTCCGAGTCCGCCGTACATGAACGATGTTATGCTGTCCCTCAATACCGGAGTGCTCTTCGACGGACATCCCATCAACACGGACTTTGGTTACGTCAAGTCGCAGCCCAACAAGGAGTATGGCATCAATGACACTGTCAAGGTCACCTACATATCCGGCAATCCGCGCAACAACCTCTTCACCGAGAAGACCTACTTTACTGTCGAGCGCAAGATCAACGAGGACCGATGGAAGGTGGCCTACACGGACGCCAGTTGGGAGACCAAGTGAGTGGGGAGATCAAAGGGACTTAAACTGTAGTAAATTGTAACAAATTGTACTTTCAATTTCTTCCAGAATGATTTGGCATCGCACTAATACGATCCTGGGCTTCAGCGAGCTGGACATCTACTGGAACATCAGTCCGCAGACGCTTCCTGGCGAGTACCGCATACGGCACTCGGGCGAGTACAAGTACATCCTGGGCGGAAAGTATCCCTATGAGGGCTTAACGCACTCCTTCACAGTCAAAGAGGATTAGATTTGGATCATCACAACGAAAGGATCTGTCCTATAGATATTCCTGGGATGTCCTATAGATATTGTTGGGCCCATCAGAAAGAAAACAAAAACAAACAACACTGAATCCATGTATTTATTTACAATTTGTAAGTGACGAAGGAAAAGCTTTATTTTTGCAGACGCGAATAAAAAAAGATGCCAAATTTTATTAACACTAAGTGCTTGAGTTATTAATTACAATTCAGGTTTTTATGGATTCCTTAATATGTTTAAAAATATGAGATATAGAAAAAACGATTTTAAGTAGTTATATAAATGCCTGAAAGTGTGCTTTAATATACAATGGGAATATACGTTTATTTCTTCCGAATATAGTTGAATTTTCTTAAAGTTTTATATTACGTCTCTTAATTTAAATTTATATTTACTTATAATTTAGTTCTGAAATATTTTCTTTAATTTGAAATATCTTAATTCATTTCAAAATTGAATATATCCATGAGATACTTTTAAATCAACTTCTGCAATCGCGCCTTAAACAGCTGTTTGAACAGAGTCCACAGCTGAGAGCGCAGGCAGTATGTGTACTGTGGAGTGTATCTGTGGCTCTCCAACCTGAAGTGTAGGTGTGTTTCTCTCTCACTCTGCAGGCCATGTAGAAAAGCAATACAAAACAGAAACCAAAAAAGAAACTTGCTCTCTCTCTCTCTCTCTGGAAATGTATCTTTATCTACGGGCGTACGAGGCGGCAACAACATCAGTTCCATTCCAATTTGCTCAGCGCGCGGACGCAGTTATTAAAGATTGAGATTCTCGCTTTGAAAAGTGTTTGGTATTCGGTTCGAAAATCAAACGGGGAAAGACGGGAAGACAGGTTCCAGAATTTTCACGCAGGACCGTACCGAAAATACCTTCCAGAGAAACGCGCATATACGCTGTGGTTTTTGTCTAGGTTAAGTGCGTGTGTCTGTATCTGTAAGATACGCAATCGCAGTGCGTTCGGGGGCGATGCAATCGCTGTGTTCTCAAGGAATTGTAAACAAAGAGCGTCGCAGGTGATTTTGAACAGCGGCAAATCCCAGAGATATCTCAAATAGCAACAAGTTCAGCAGAGAAAAACCAAAGGAAATCAGGTAGGTTGAGAGTATCTGTTGGATACTTATGCCAAAGATTAAACGAAATACTTGAATGTTCCCATGATGTCAAATATCTGCAAGATAATCAGAAATATGATATTCCAGAGGGTCAGTTGAACAGCATACACTTGCCCTCAGATTTTTCTTTGAACAATATGGTATTTTCAAGATACTTTTATACATTTTCCCTTAGGAATTCTTGCTCTTAGTACTTGTTCTAGAAAGTCATCTTAGGGCTGACGTGTAGTTGTCCAGCTTCCGCCTTGCACTGATAACAGAATCTGGAACATACTAAATTGAATATTCGATTTTGATTAGGGAGAAATGCTCTGTGTGACATATTCTGTGATTTTTCATTCATTCAGACAGCGAGAGCGAGAACGAGCGAGCGAGCTGTATCTGTATTTGTCACCACATGGTCGGCGTTTCAATTGACCGCTGTCCGCTGGACCTCTCCCGCCCATCCATCCCAGCTCCCTGCAGCGCCCCATTTCCATCTCCAGCGGTCTAGCGATAAGCCTCTAAATATCTGGACTCGAAAAAGTCTGTGTAGGCATTGACGAACGCATAAATAGTTTTTTTGTTGTTGTTGTTTCTCTATGGGTGTGTGTTTATATAAAGGGGGGTCAGCAGTCAGGAGGAAGCTGCCTCGCGTTTAGTCACGTAGTCAATTGTCGGCATTTGTTTTGGTTGCGTCTGCACTTTTTGCTCTCTGTTATGGTGCTCCTTTTCGCTGGAAAGCAACCGTAATCAAAAAATCAACCCCTAAAAGAGGGGAAAATGGAACCAGTGCTGGAAAGGGGTTGTGGAACTGGTTATCCGTGCGAGTTGCCAACTAATATGAGAACAAGGACCTCTTGTGAGGGGAAATTATTAAATTTGGAGAGTATTTTTACACATTTTTAAGCAAATTTAAATATTAAATATTCTTTAAACTAAGCCTTTGCTCACACTGATTCCCCAGTACCCAAAGTACCATATCCTTTTTACATTTCTAGGATAAGTCCCTTTTAAAATTTCCCCCACTTATCCAGGTCACAAACCCTGTTTAGCGGCTTTGTTCGCTTTAAATTGTTTATCTAATTGGAAGCAAGCATTTCTCCAATTAGAGTCTGGTTTGGATGATTAATGCACCTTTTTGGCATTTTTAAACAAAACACAATCGGCCAGCGACTTGAATAGCTTCAATTAACTTACGATTTAGCCGTGATAATTTATGAAATTTATAATTTACCCGCCCCCTTCGAGGCTTTTGGTTGTTTCACATTTGAACCAATTTGAGCCGAGCTTTTTTGCCAATATTTGTGTGCTAATTAGCCGAGCAATAGCAACCGGTTGGCAATAGAGATGTCGATGTATTTATTTGAAAACGAAAGTCACTGCCTGGTGGAGGCCAAAACCAGTGATGGATACAGGAATCCCGAGATGAAAGTGGCGACAATCCGTCAAATGGATGTGGATATAGACGAGCTTAGAGCACATAGAGAAAAATGGTAATGAAATTAGTTTGACATTGATTTTGTTTCAAATTAACTCTACAAGAGGTAAACGAAGGATAAGAGAGGGGAGTACAAAAAGATATCTTTAAAGATTTTAAAGGATGAATAACAATTACCTGCTGGTTTACGATCTATGCTCTAAGATTTTTTTAATGTGCAGGTGGGTAGTTAACCCACTTCCTTGTTGGGAAGACACCTCCCGTCGACCTCCCCCTGATATTTTCCCAGCTCATCTTTCGCTTTAACGATGCTCTCAGCATAGACTTTGGACCGGTTTTGGATTGCGATTTCCATCTGGGACGCCGTTTATGCTTACATTTTCAAGGTGAATTGTAAAATTTATGTGTGCACACGCTCCATGACGGCATCTGTCTGGCATTGGAGGTATTGGGAGGTGTTGAGGGTGAGCTGCGTACATTTGTCATTCATTGCTAATTAGCAAACTCGCTGAATGTACTTGAATCACTCTTTCCGCAAGTCCTTCCTTCCTTCCTGCCTCCTGAATACATAATGCGAATGCACAGGGGAAAAAGTAGGTCACAAAAATGGGTGAATAAAATAAAAAGGTGTTATTATTTCCTCTCTTATTAATATGCTTTAAAAGCCACCAAAAGGAATAAATAATAATCTTCTCAGCTTGAACTTAATTAACTCATTCATTCTTTTCCCCAGTGTGTCTTCTTTCTTGGGTTGCTGTGGGGTTCACAAAGTTGTGGCAATCAAATTAACGCTTATGGAATTGAAAACTTTGTGCCCCAATGCCGTATGTCTGGGGCAGCAAAAAGCAAAAGTAGAACTTCAAGTCGAAGTAGAAAGAACTTTTGCTAGCAGAAAAATCAAATTAATCCCGGGGAGCAGCCACTGCAACATGTGGCCTGGAAACTGTCACGCGCTTCTGGCCGGGGCCACCAACTCCATTACACTTAACCAAATTGTTTGCATAATTTGGCACAAACTAGACAGAAGCGCTGTGATTTTCCCCGCTTAGAACTGTTTTTCTTTTTCTCCTCTTTCCGTGCTATTTTCTATGTGTTTTTTCCGGAGGTTGGGTCAAAGTTTCCACCTGCGATGATGATATTAAAGCAAATGACAATGATGAAGTGCTTATGGTCGAGGCGTGTCTAACGAGACCCATTAAGTCGGCAAAACTCGGAATCAAATTACAGTGCCAACGAAGAAATCAACGATTCGATGCGATTTTAATTATGCATTCGATCGACGGTTAGAGCCACGCAAATTGGCCATATTTAATGGAAATCGGCGGTTAAAAGAGGTCTCAAGGGGGTCAGAGGAAGCCTTACCCATCGCGAATTCCAAATGGGCAAATGCCACAGTAAATACAGCAAAAAAAAAAAAAGAAAAATCAAAGAAAAACAGCTAGCTAAAGGTGGTGTGGGGAAGGTCAGTTGGCTGGGATACTAGTCGTATATATCTGACATTTAGCAGCTGCCAGACTTCAGGCTCAGACTGATACTCAGACACAGACTTCGTGCCACATTTACGCCAACTGCCCCAAAGAGGCGACAATCCTAAACAATTTCCACGACTCCACCAAGAGACAAATGCCAAAAACACAAAGAGCAGGTGCAGTGAGAAAAAATAGTCTCCTGAATTTAAATAAAAACTATGAAAAAATAAAGAATATAAGCAAAGCTCTAATTGGAGCAAAGCTCTAATTGGAGGCCCCGAGAGAGGGTCTCACCACTTTAACCTACCTACCTTTAAAACCAAAACACCACCTAACAGTTGCCTTAACAATCTCTTTTTCATAGGAATTTTGTCTTAAAAATATTTCAATTATTTAATATGCATTTGTAGTGGCATTGAAATGGAATTTGTTTCGGAAATATACAACGATTCAATTTGTCTTCTTAAAGATACATATGTATGTTATCTCTTTTTCCTATACAAAGCGTTTAATTATTTATGAAATTAAAATATATTCACTTTTAATTCCCGCTTAATAATCCTCCATCCATATTAATAATATGCAATTAATTAAAAAGAGAGAAAAAGTCTTCTCACCTCAAAATACGTCGTGTTTAATTTTTGCAATAAAACTGGTATTCTGCTAATCAGACACCGAAGAGATAGTAAAGATGTTAGCACATATTAAAGCTATAGACAATTATTAACAAAAATTAAAGTAGTTTACATTCAAATCAAATAAGATTATATTTGTTAATAAACTTTGATCTTTATACATTTTCTATAGAATGTCTTTATTATTGTTTTAGGATAACAAATCCTCATATAAATGCACTCATTAATTCAACTATTAATAAACATGAATTGATAAGCATGTTTGCTTAGGGAGTAAAATGTTCTAACCATTGAATTTATTTTTGACTTGCGTCATAAATTAAACTAAACTAGTTTATAAAAGATCTGTTTTTGGAAATCCCATTTTTCTGTAGAATATTTGTATGAAATATTTTATATATTTTTATGTACCTTTTAAAATGGTTTAAAGTGACTTAAGCAATTTGAAAATGCATTTAGTATCAGGAAATTATTAATTAAAGACTCCTCCATCATGTCGCGTGTTTCAACGACACATTTAATATTCATAATATTTGGTCAGCGTCCGTCTCCATTAAAGATAAATAATACATTCAGAGACTTGAATATGCTCCAACTAAGATTAATTTAAACGTCATTAGGAAAACGTGTTTCGCAACGGATGTCTTGTTTAAAATTTCAAGAAGACGCCAGACTTAGCTCAGCAAACAATCGTAATGACTTGCAATTATCAGACGAATTTCTGGCTTTCTTCAAATAAAAAGTGCTCAATCATACGTTGGAGTAACTTTTATAACTTGAAAATGTGTGGGCAGTTTCATTTGAACCAAAACGTGACATGGATACACTTGGAATATAAGTTATATATATGTTAAATACATTAGGTCATAATGAAACTCTTAAAAAAAATGTATTTTTAAAAAAATAAAGTTTTTTTTATTGTTAACAATATAAGAAGAATTTAAATACCTTTTAGCTTGTTAGTTAAATAGTCCGTGAAAATGGTTACAAACATACACTTCTCTCAGTGCACTGGCAATAGCTTTGTTTCAGTTCCCAATTGGTTGTGGAAGCACAGTTATGTGTCTGCTTTCGGTGGCTCATAAATGTCAGTGTTGACTACTGTTGGTTGAGTTATGGTTTTGGCCCCGTCCATCTGCGCTTGGTCGCTTCGGCCACACAGCCTCAGCAGCCTCTCCGACGGCCAAAGCTTCCTCAACTCCCTCGGACCGGTCATAAATTTGATGGACGACATTGTGCGGGTCACGACAGAGCGCAGTCGGCCTTGCTAACGCTTTACGCCCACTAAAGATGAGCCCAGCCAATAGAGCCACCACCTCTTGGCGGCGGGGAAGCACCAGGTACCCTTAGCACTTGCACCTGAATAATGATGTCGTGTGCGCTCAAATTGTCCCGTTGCATTTCATAGAACTTGTGCCGCCTGTTGACAGTTTCATTTGAGCCAAAGTGTCGCGGGAAAAATACGACTGTCAGGAAGCAGGGAAATAGGAAAAGACTCGTGATAAAGGGGGGTACTCTTGTGGGTTGCAAGAGAACCACAGGTGAGCCTCCACAAAGTGGACATACAGAGACTATACTTTATGGCACAGTTCCTCACATACTTTAGGGATATTATCCCCACCTACCATTCAATAGAAATCACTGCGTAGTGGCACTCAACCAGGTCACCGTTTGACAGTCCGTTTTTATACTCACTTTACTGTGACAGCAAGGACACCTATCTGCACACAGGTGAGGAAACAGGTGCTGACTGGCCAGATACGTGGCGAGTAATGTTGGTGCGCCTGTCACATCGAACAAAAGTATCTGTGTATGGCGAACTACCCGTCCAACCATCGCTTCCCTACGCTTTTTCGTTCCTCCCAACTTCGCCCAGTAAGTCAGTGGGTCGTGGAATGAGCTTAGTCAGCGTTTTGCACAAAAAATATTTCATAACTTAATTGCAGGCGAGCGCCAGATAACAAATTTTTGCTGAACAAAAGCTGAAAACTTTTTCCACTTGGCTTTTCTTCGGAAAAGTGCAGTGCCGGGAAAAGAAGAGGCTAGCTGGCGGAATTGCATAAAGGCCAGAATAGTCGAAAATGAAACGCGGCACGCAAGCCAAAATTGCTGAGCCAGCTTTTCCGAGGCAATTCTCTGTGGGTTTTCGTTTTCATTTGCAGGCAGTAGTTTTTAGCCAGCAGTTTTCTGCCTGCAGTTTTGTTGCATCTGTGAAAATGCAATCCGATGATGATGAAAGTCCATTTCATTACACCACGAATCGCACCGCAAAAACTCTGCTCGCTGATGATGATGAGGCGTGAATGAGTATTGATTGAGAGATTAGTTTGGCCAACTAGCCACGAGGAGAAGATGCGATGGAAATGCTGGAAAAGGAAAATTCATGGCTTCTTGCCATGGGAAATCTCTGAAATCGAATTTTCCCCGGTTATGCATTAATTTCCGTAACCATATCAACTTACAGCTTTTTCCCGCCCGACTGCCGTTTGCAATTTACTGCCAGTTTGGTAAAATGTAAAATCCAATTTCAGCCTTTGTCCTGCCCATCTTTCAGCCCGGAATTCTGAATTTCTGGACAACCAACCGCAGCCCATAGCTTGTCTATGGTAATTAGAGCCGTCTGACATTTCACCACCCGTCTGCCAGCGGTCACCCCACAATTTATTTGTGCATTCCCTGTTAAATATTGAATTAAATTTTGCATATCCCGTTCGATTCGTGTTTCGACTTTACGGGGGCCCATCAATTTTGATCGACCAGAAATGTGAGTAATCCAGTGTCGAGTGGCGTTGAATTGTTCAGACAACTTGGCAGGTGCTTCTGCACATAACAACAACGGAATATAGTATATATGTATTTCAATACACGCTCAGGTAGTTTTATTGCCTTTTTTGTGGTCTCGGGAACCAGGGTAATGTGCTAACTACATAAGCGGGATTGCCACTCGTAAATTTCATCATTTATTGCAGCGAATTGAATTTAATGTTCAGGTATTCATTATTTTTTTTGTTTTTTTTCGAATATTAACATAAAGATGTTATACATTATACAGCCAAATTATCGCTAATAGACTGACAGTTATAGTTAAGATTATTTCAACGGGCTACAACGAGTGTCAACCGTCTTAATTAGTATTTTAAATAATCGCTGGGTTTTCAGACATTGTTGAGCCTTATTTGGAACGTGTTTTAAGTACTTTTAAATTATCTATCATTCAATGAGCTTACGAAGAAAAATTAGAGAGTTTGTGGTAAAGAAATATGTTTTTTTTTTTTAATAAAATAACTAAAATGTTATAAGTTCCTTTAAAGTATATTAATAATATTTATATTAGGGAGTGTTTAGTAATGAAATGTACATAAAACTAGGTACGTAAATAATTAAACAAAATTTATAGCTTGAATACATTCCCGAGCTGTCAAAAAAAACACACCTTTTTGCAGAAATTTCTGCGTGGGTGGTCGCTCTTTTTCCGGTAATTTAAAGTTCTGTGGCATGAATTCTGCAACTCATTGCAACAAACATTCCGCCGCACTCCGGAATTCTTGCAAATTAAAGCAAAATATTTGGTTCACACTTTATGGGGAGCATAAAGCGATCCACCGATCGCCCCGCAGAGTTCGTTGACCCCTCTGAAAGCAGAAACATTGCTCATTTGCGGCGAATGCAGACGGAGGGGAATCTTCGGATGAAATAATATTTGCATTTCAATAAGTTTGATTGTGTAACTCGGCTCGGGGACTGGGATTTTGATTTACCGTTAAAGGTTTGGTCATCGCTCACAATGAAAGGTTTCTGTTCGCTGTTGGTTCTGATTTCTGCTGCAGCCACGCGTATCTGTGAGATACATTTGCATAACTAACGGAGTTCTTTGAACCCCAATTAATCCACACAACAGAAACAGATGCAGGGCCAAGCTAGTCGGTATCTATCCGTTCCTATCTAAACGTGGAACAAGCCAAAATTGAAAATGAGCTGATGAGTTAAATGGAATTGAATGACCGGATCGTAAAATTTAATAGCAGTCGCAGCACAAAGTTGCCCTGGTTCTGATCCGACTGCCAGCACAGCGAGAAACTTCAAGAGGATGAAGGGAAAAAATTACTGACTTGACAATGATTTATTCTTGACATACTAAATATCTGGAAATCTAAAGAATAATTGAGCAACTAAGTATAAGGTTAAAGCCCGTTTGTGGTGCCTTTAACCTTTGCGGTTTTGTGGTCTCTACACTTCGGAAAATCTAAAAACTAAATCAATTATATTTTAAATGGTTCTTTTAATAGATTGGTGTGATTTTCTCAGTGTAAATATAGAAATTTTAGATAGTTCCCAAAGCGGCTAACCGGTTGGGCCATTAAACTGGGCGGGATTATTTAATATTTGCTGACATCTCCGCTGTCGCTTAACACATGTTAGCCGACATAAATCGCACTCGCCCAGGGCATCCATAATTCTGGCCAAAAGTGTTTGGCCAAAATGCCGCTTATTAATAAAAGATCTTATCTTCCGAGTGACTGATTAATGTGAGCAATTACCTTCTCAAGTACGAGAGTCTTGACTTTGGGAAATAAATTAGTGCCGATTAATTATTCACAGCCATTTCGTTCCTTGAAGGGCATACATCAGAAGGCAGCAGACAGGCGGGCTTAATTCGACCTTGTGGCTTTTGGGCAGGTCCTTTTCGCAATTCGGGGCGAATTCGGGGGAGCTGTGGAGCAGTCAAGCCTCTTCGGTATGCAAATTGAGAGCCACACAACGAGGCGGTGCGCGTTTATCTTAAAGATGCGAATTAACAGCGCACCGCTAATTAATATCAATTAAAATTTATTGGCACGTTAACTAAGCCACAATCTATGTATGTGTTCCGTTTGAACACAAAAACGGAACTGGAATTAAACTCGAATGCTTTAAATGCTGTTCCTCTCAGGCGAGATTGATGGGAGGTACATCTGCTGGAATAAAAATTGGGATATTATGTCCCAGGGAGATATTTCTTCAGGTAATAGAGGAACTGTAAAAAGTGGTTTTTAGTGGTGAAAAAATTTATAAATTAAGTAATTATTTTAAAATATATTTGAATTAAATTTTGTGTTAACTGTATTTAAAGAGGAATTGGCTTTAAAAAGTTTAATATTAAACCAAATTCCGAGAAAAGAAAATTAAAATAGTTCATAATCAATTTCCAGGTCAGTATTCCTAATAGTTTCCATGTTTCAGGAAGATGGTTGACACATGTTTTTAAAAGTTCGAAAATTCCACACTTCTTGAATTGAGAAATAATAAAATGCGGCATTTTTAAAGCATTCAGCGACAGCTTCTTGAACTTATTGAGATGCAAATGGAAGTATCTATAGATGAGTTTCCCCCCTGTGGTATCTTTGCCAGTGCACTTTAACTAGGGGCAGCAGTAAAGGGAATATTAAATTGCAAATTGATGCTGGCAAAATAAATTTATACAGATACTTGCATTTGAAGAGCATCTCTCCGGTTGGCTGGAGGGTGTCCCACAATTCGGACCCGTTTTATTGTCGTCGTGAGCGCGTTGCGAGCGCAGTAAAGTCATCGCCATCAAACAATCGCTCGATGGCAGGTCAAATTAAAAAGCGCTCATTAAAATAAATTGCCAAAACTGTCGAAAACCCAAGCAACAGCTTGTCCCCATTCCTATGCCCAGGCCCCCCTCTCAGCTGTGGGAATACTAAAAAGATATTATTCGGCAGCGATATAAATCAATATGTTAGTCGATTTCAATTTCGATTTCGAGTTCAGTGAGCTTGGGAGCTCAGGAATATCGGAAGAGAGAGTTCTTCTTTACACATGGTCGGAGATTTAAGGCCAGAAAATCTATGACCTCCCCCCAGTATTTTCGTTACAAATTTTAAGGCTGATGGTTTTCTTGTTTTTTATATGTTTTTCCTTTTCAGCAGACTTTAAAATGGCAGCAGACTGGCGACTGATGAATCCCTATGGAGTCCTCCTCCTCCTCCCCATCATCCTTCTTTTTGTGGGCGTGCCTGTGGACGCGGAGGTGTACACGGCCCTGGCGGAGATGGAGGAACTACTTGAGACTGAATCCGTATTGATTACCAACCTCGAGGGCTACATACGCGCGCAGGAGAACAAGCTGAATTTTCTCAAGAAGTGAGTATTTACTGCCAGAATTTACAGCATTGAATTTGGCCTTTATAGTATTAATATTAATTGTGCTTAACGGGAGGTCCATTTGAGTTCTCAATTTGTGACCCTAAAGCACATGAGTTTATTAAAAACTTCCTCAGGCATTGGTTACAGAAATTTACAGTAACTAAAATGGGTTTGCAATTATTTGTAAACATTTAAAGTGATGAAACATTGGTTAGCAAATCACATTTTAATTTTCCACATTGAAGCACACGCCTTCATTTGCTAATACAAAGTAATTATTGACCATTTGTGCTTTGGGATATTTTGTTATTTGCAAATAACTAAAATCCAAATACCATTACCAATTAGTTAACCCATAGTTAATAAAGGTTTCCTTTCTATTTAATTACGCCTAATCAATTTGACCTTTCAGTTGGAAGCTTTCGGGTGCAGCACAGTTTTCACAAATTGCTTTACGCTGGTAATTTAATATGTTTCAAGCTTAATTAAACTGAAATAAATTAAAGGGAAACGAAATTCGTGCTTAAATTTGAACATTTAATTAAAAAGAATCCTTTAAAATGCACAGAATAATATGTTTTGAGCAGTGGAGTGTGTTTATTAATACAATTTTTATATAAAAGTCAGAAGTTAGTTTTTGTTCTTGAAGATAATAAACTATTTATACGGCTAGTTACCACATAAGTCCAATTTAAAATCATATTGCTTGCTTATACAATCCAAATCACAATTAGCAGGCTTGTAATTTTACGATTTCAAAACCACAGGCATAATTATGCATTAATTAAGGCTAAGCAGCGTGAACAACCAAAGCGGAATAAAACCTTTCTCCACGATTTATGGCGGGTTGGGTCGCTCTTGATTTTTGATCGTGTGCAGGGCCCACGAAACGTACCATAAAACTGGCTCTGGGCGCTGCCTCAAGCTCTTTAACTTAACATAAATATTTCCTATGCAAATGGTGCCAAGATGTTTCTAGTCGGGAAATGGGGAAAGAGGAAAACAAAGGCGGTTCGGGTTCAGGTAGCCGCCTGCATTCGGGGTAATTGCCTTTGCCACGTGCTAGTGGCAGCTGTTGCACGTAGCACCTAGTACTTTGTACATATCTATTTGTATCTGTAGCTGTATCTGATGGTTGCAGATACATATCTTTTGCTTATGTGCCAGGGGATCTATGTGCAACTGGCAGCGGAAGCAAATGGGGGAGCTCAGAGCTCAGAGCCGAGAGCTCAGAGCTCACAGCTCAAAGGAGCTGCAGGATGCGGTGCGACAACTCCCCTAATCAAATAATGCCACAACGCGAGGCGCACTCAGGATCTATCTTGTGTCTTGTATCTGGCAGCTCAGCGGCGGTTCCTGTGTGTCTCTATATCTCGAGCTGTTGCTGTTTCTCTGGCTGTCCCTTTGCCGCAACAAAGGACGGGACAGGATCCTCACAAAACAGCTGACAGCTGTGCGCCTGCTGTGTCTATCTCTGTCTCTGACACTGACTTTGTCGCATTCGCATTTGCCGTCCCTGTCTCGTTATCCTTGTGCGCTGTCATTGCCCTGCGCTGCCTGTCTCTGTCCCTGTCTCTGCGAATCCTTCGGATGCAGCCTCTCGTCATCTGTCCCTGTAGCCGCTCGTGTCGCGTGCCGTCTGCCGGAGTTTAAATTTTAATGCGGCTTTAAATGTTCCAACTGGCCAGCTGGCATGCACGCAAAGAAAATTAAGAAAGACCGGAATTGAAGTATTCAAGAAGTTACATTTTTGACCAACTAGATATTTTATTTTGTTTTATATTTATTAATTCCTTAACTCAACTAATATTTGCTATCAAAATAACTCCACATCCTTTTGATTTTAACTTCTAATATACATTTTCTTGCTGTGCAGTGACTGCAATTTGTGGCTAATCCGTTTAACAGTCTCTCAGTCACTTTGATTTGTTTTGAACGCTGGTCAAGCAGCCCTAGGAACTCTGGCCAGAAGCCAATTAAAATGGCCAACGCAGCAGGACAAAGGACAATGCTTGCGCGCTTCCAATTTGCGTGGGCTCAAAAGGATGTTGCATATGCAGGCGGAAAATGGGAAATTGGGAATTGCTATAGGGATGGGAAGTCCATATATATACATATATGTACCCTCCTATATGGACCTGAAACTGGATGGAGGTGGCCTACGAATACGAAATGTAACGGTCGCTTGAGCAGCAGAAAAAGCAGGAGGGGTGGCCCTCAAGGGAAGGTTTTTGTGTGCACAAACAACAGAAGCGAACAAGTATATTTTTGATAGAGATTATGAACGACAATCAAATACCCCTGATTTTTTAGAAATTTTCAAATTATTTACTCTTTTTAAAGGCGATTTCTTCCAAGTTTCATTTAGGAAAAGTTATAAAGTAAATTAAGACTTTTGGAAGTGAATTTATATATAAACAGTCGTAAGCTAAAACATAATATTTTATTAAGGCTTCATGGAAAAACATAGCCAGGCATTATATTATATTTTTATTTATTTATTAAATCACCACAGTTTCTGGGAAAAATAACTGACTAGCCTTATATATGTCTTAATTAATATTCATTAATGTTTCCAAAAAATGTCTTATCTATGGTAGAATTTTGGGTAGAGTGTTTCCAAAGAATTTGTGTATGGTTTTATTTGAGATTGTGAAAAAAGAATCTTAAATGATTTATGTACTTATTTATTTTAAAATTTTTCAGAAGTAAACTTGATTTTCTTAAAATTTGGTAGCTCTAGTTTATGACACGACTTCTTTATGCTTAAAATATGTGCATATTAAACTGAAGTGTTTTGTTCTTTTCTTCAGCTCACAAACTATGCATTTTAAGTGTGCTTTAAAAATTTTTGAAATAAAAACCTGATACATCTTTAGTGTTTGCTAAGATCATTTAGCAAACAAGTGGTGATGCTATTAAACGTTATAATTTATATAAAAATGTTAATCCAAATTTTATGAATGAAAGTCAGCTTATAAATGCTGTATAATTTTTGTTCTCTATTCTTAGAAAGCAACTGGTATTTCTATCAAAATGAATGAAAAAAGACAACATTTCTTTTACTTATCTTAGTTAGTTATCTTAGCCTTAAAGGTGCTTCCCTTATGTGAACATATTTCAAGGCCCTTAGATAGGTTTTATGTGTGGCCCTATGTACAAAACTTCCCTAGTTTTACATAACGTTAAGTTATGGGAATAAAGTTGATGAACTCCATACATCATACCCTCTAATTCCCCTGTAAGTGGTATCAAAACAGAACTTAAGCCCGGAGGGATCGCTCTGCAGTTATGAGTTGGTAAATAAGAATTAAAAACGCTGATAAAGCGAACCGAATGGAACGCCGGCTGCTCCTGCCTTTTTGATGGTTGATTTCGAGTCTGAGTTCGGAGCCCCGAATGCGTTTCAACCCTCATAGTCGTCGCCGTGGCCGTTGCGCAGGAGCAGATGTTTCGATGTTTCCTCAACTTCTGGCCTAATGGAACGCGCCAAACACAGTCGTTTATTGTACCAAAGTACGGGTGTCTTATGTACAACTTCGAGTAAATGAGTAGTGGCTGCGGCAGTGGCAGTGGCAGTGGAAGGGGAGGGAGGATCCACTCGGCTGCACGCCGGCGCAGGAAGTGGAGGAAGTCGAGGAGCTGCGACCTGGAACGGCTCCTCAGCTCAGTTGAGTCGCAGTTCTCGAGGCGAGCGGTTGTGCGAGAGTGGAAACACTGCATGAAATTATACAAATTTGTTTAAGAAAGGCAGCAACCAAGTGGAAGCTAACGTAGATCGGTTCTTTAAAATATTTACTATAAAGAAACGAAACCAAAAGTGAATTTTAAAACAAGATCCTATACTTAAGCCCAGTTCGAAAGTGAAACTCACTCAAGATCATCCCCTAAAAAGTGGTACCAGTACAGTGCGATCACTATGTCGCAGCATAATTATACCAATCCGGCTTTTTGCCAGAACAGCGAGTTCTATCCCGTACCCAGTGGCCAAGTGGAGTCCATTTACAATCGGAGTTTACAGCTAAATTTCGGTCCTGCTCCGCCTCGTAATTCGCGAGATCCCCGCGAAGGTCCTTTGCGTATCCAAAGAAGCCTCTCCACTCGATCGGTGGCAAGAAAGCCGCTACAGCAACAGCAACAGCAGCTGCAGCAGCACCAGCAGCAGCAACACAATCAGCATCAACAGCAGCAGCAGAAATATCCTTATCCTGGGAAACCCCAGCTATATCCTGCCAATCAGCAGACATCCTCAAGTGGCCGCTATGCCTTGGTGCCTCTCGAAGAACTCAACACAAGTCGAGCAGGCCGATATGCCATTGTGCCGGGTCAGGCGGCCCAGAGATTGGCCAGATCACAGGACAATCTGGATTGCTATAGCTCCAGACATGGTTTGCATGAGGAGCAAGAGGAGCCGCACTCCTTCCACGAGGAGCCCCACCAGGAGACCCAGTTTGCCAGCTTGCCCCCCAGCCTCAACCAACCCATCAAGCCCAGGAACAATAGGAATAATAACAACCAAAATCCCAATCAAACTCAGCTCAAGAGCGCCTTCAGCAGCGATTTTGGGAGCAAGACCTTCTTGATTGTGGACAAGAACAGCAACCAAAGGTACCAGATGGTGCCTACGGCAGAGGATGAGGAGCTGGTGGACGAGAACCAGGAGATTATACAGATGCACAATGGTCGTGCACATCGATATGCAGTGGTGCCCACGGATGCGGATGACGATGATTATCCGGAGGAGCAGGACCAGCAGGAGACTTGCCTGAGCAACTCGGAGTTGAGTCAGCAGTATGCGGCCAGGACCTCAACACCTCAGCAAAGGAATGCTGCGGCAGCAACCAGGGCACTTCACGAGCTCCTGATCACTCCCAGAAAGATGCAGCCACCGCCGAGGTTAGCCCATTCCACACCCCGAAATGCCGCTCACCATGAGCAGCTGCAACTGGAGCGCCGCTTGGAGATCTACAAGAGCCAGCAGATCTACCAGAGTCAGCAGGTGGCAGGTCCGCCGCCAAACTTGCCACTGCGCCAGAATCGTTTGTCTCCGCAGAGACTCCACTATGAGACGGTGAAGCCACCGGCTCCGCTGCAGATGACCGATCGTTCCATGGCCGTCATCAGTCCGCGGGTCCAGGAGCAAGAGCGGGAACTAGAGCAGGACATGAGCAGCATCCAGGGGAAGGCATCGAAGAATAATAATACGTATACGCAGAAGATGGCCAATGCCACCATCACGCTGGCCGTCGTCTCCCTGATGCTCGTCCTGGGCAGCACCATGAACGCAGGCCTCACCATCTACATGATAGCTCACGTAAGTCCTGAAAATTACTTAAAATTGTATTCTTGTATTAACCTCTCGGTTTTTCCCACAGTTTGGCAAAGCCTTTTACCTCCAGTTCGGCCTGGTGGCCTCCTTTTGTGGCATAGGTCTTGGCTTTCTGGGCTTCAAGTCGCGTCACTGCGAGTGGCTGCCCAATCGAAGCTACAGCTCTGGCTATATCCTGGTAACCGTATTCTGTCTCTTCAAGTCCTGCGGCCTGCTGGTTATACTCGTGCTGGATCCGTTCCCAGGACTGCCTCTCCATGATGTGACCACTGGGGTTATCCTGGGACTCTCCACCTTCACCATGTTCTTCATCGGCTTGGGCGTGCTGGGAACGTTGTGGTGCCACCGTCCTCCGCCAGATAACCGAGTGAATGTGGTTTAATTAGAGGAAATTCGGTTAATACTTAAATTTAGCTTGTAACTAGTTTTAATTCGACAGAAACTTGGCACACCGAACGGCTAAAAGACCAAAAAACAAAGTATTAGATTTGTAATCAAAGGAAGATCACCATCCGCTAAAGACTGTATATACTAAGTGGGTTGTACTTATTTCTAAATTATATAGTAATTTGTTTTATTTGTAGAATTTTAATGCGCTACTAACTTATTGTTCACTCTTAGTTTTTTAGTTAAAGAATAAAATAAAGGCACTGGAATAACAATTTTTATGGGTTTTATTAAGGGAATCCGAAAGGAAAAGATATTATTCATTTGTTCTTCTCAAATTATAATAATTTCTCAGTTCAATTAAAATTCAAATACTCCGTTTTTATATCTTAGTAAAAAGCTATTTTAAAAGATAAATCAAAATTACTTTGCCCCATATTTTTGTAGTAAAAAATCCGCTTTAAAACATCAACCTCACAAGTTAAGCAAAACTCGTTAAAAGTCAAACAATTTTTTAAGTGGCATCATAGTAAAAACATTACTGGTTTTTTCCCACTTAAGTTTATTGTTTTTCTACTCACTTATTGATAAACAATCAACCGTATAGCAACTCTGCTGAGTTTCGGATTTATTTTGCCCAAGGACTTGGTCTGTTTCTTGCTGACCAAGTTCAAGCTTTCCTTCGACCAACTTTAATGCAATTTGCCTGCTCGCGGAAAGCACTTAGTGAACTGTCTGCTAACTTTTCCCCTATATCTCTCTCTCTCTCTCTGATCCCTTCCAGCAAAATGGACGAGTACCAGCGGGAGCACTCGGACGCCTCCGGCGACATCACCGCCTACGTGTCCAACCCCATTAACGCTTACCTGCTGACCAAGCGGCTGACCACCGACTGGCGCCAGGTGGAGAACCTTATGGAGCATGACGTGGGCACGGAGTTCGTGCAGAACATCACCCAGTATCGCACCGTTCTCAAGTTTCCCTCGGACGAGGATCTCAATGGGGCGGCGGTGGCACTGCTCCGCCTGCAGGACACCTATCAGCTGGACACCTCCAGTGTGGCGCGCGGCAAGCTCAACGGGATTCAGTACAGGTAAGGCAGGATTATTTTGACTAGGGATTTTCAACTTTATATTTGTCCAAATGAGACACCTTCCAAATTGGAAAACTGTCGCTTAATCCCCGGGATTTGTACTGACCAATTTGCCATCCTGCAGCACGGAAATGTCCTCGGACGACTGCTTCGAGTTGGGGCGACAGTCGTACGTGAACCACGACTACCACCACACGGTCCTCTGGATGAACGAGGCAATGGCCCGCATGCTGGAGGAGCCGCACAACCATACCCAGAGCTTCACCAAGGCCGAGGTCCTCGAGTATCTGGCCTTCTCCACCTACAAGGAGGGTAAGTGCAGGCATTGTCTATTTTTCCTTACTTCTATCTGTACCCAAAGTGGTTGCTGCACCTGGAAAAATATTTGTGGGAAAATAAGCACAAAGTAGTAACCTTCTTTTAGATTTCGAAATGCATTATCTAAATCAATTATCTAAAATTTAAGCTTTAGGTAGTCATTAGGTTCATTTCTGAGAATCCCTCTTGAAGCCAAGAATTGCTTCTTGAATATTGCTAATTAAATTCTCAGAGTGCTCGCTGTCCGTTCTCGTTTTTGTCCCAGGTCGTTTGCATGGCACTTTCGAGGTCCATTTGACTGCAGGAAATTGCACTCTGTCCCCAGCTTCTGGCCCTGCTCCTCCTGCAACCAGATGGCTACGGCCAGGTGGAGTCCCTCCAAAGGGCCCTCCATTAAGTGCGATAAAGTGTTGGCCATCTGCAGCCAGCCAAAGCGACAATGTTGCTTAGGTAGTGTCGGCCAAGAGCAATCACGTAGAACGGAGAGCTGGCCGGGATCAGCACGTCCTCGGCTTAGACCCAGGCTGGTTTATTAACGTCTTATTACCCCGGATTGCGTTCATCAAGGAGTTGCCTCAAAGCACACGTACCAGTATCTGTGTGGCCCCTGGAGGCGGTGTTTCTTACCACTTTTGTGGAGAGGAAACACGATTTATGGGCGGAGTGGAAGTGTCGCCATATTGTGCTGGAAAAACAACACAAATGGGCCCGCCCTCGAGGAAAGTGACAGGCTTTTCCGCACCAGGACCCGCTTTCCCCTTTTCCTAGCATGGCACACATGTGTCGGGAGATGCAAATTTAAATTCCTGTCGCCGACAGGGCCTCAAAAGTTGAGGTCGATGTGGAGGTTAAAGCTGCAGGCTGCTCAGAGTCAGTGATGGCAGGGAAATGTGACAATTTTTTGTAGTGGGATTTAGCCTTTAAATTTGGTTGAATAAAAGGGAAATTATATGTGAATTTTATTTGCCTTTAAAAAGTTGCGAAAGATTTTATGTATTCTATATAGTTTGCTTAATAAATCTTCATATCTTTCTTCGTTATTTTCCATTAAAAGAAAAAACCTAAAACCATTTCCTCAAGCATTTATATATCTACTAATCATAGAGTTTCACCTATTTTTCTCCGATATTCCCCATTACTTTGTTGTCACCACTTCCCTGTCTAACTTATTAGTCAAGGCCAGGGATAAATGGTCTCTTCGTCCTGGACACAAATGAATAAATAAGTGCGCAGCTTGCAAAGTTTGCCAACAATTCAATCGACTCGATGGCCTGGCCTCGGCAAAAACAAGAAACAACAAAATGAAACGAGAAACTTTCAAAGTGAAAAACTCACCACAGGCAGCAAAGAAACTGTGGCATACTTTCAGGCTGAGTCATGTTTATTTAGTGGCTTATCACACTTAACTCTCTTGCATTGCCTTTAACCCCAGACAGACCAAGGTCTGATGAATTAATTGTGTGGGTCGCCCAAGTGGAAAACTCATGACTTTAAATAAGTTTTTTTTCTGATGTCCTGCTTAAATATGTATGCCACCATTTTATTTCGTTTAATGTTCGCCCTAATGCTTTTACATTTAATGGTAGCAGTTGGGTTTTAGTTGTTGAGTTCAGCAAGTTTTGTTTAATTAATGAGGAGTGAATTATAGGAGAATTGTATGCGAAATAAGCTTTGGTATTTTGCCATCCCTTCTCGTAATAATTTATCACTAAAAATGTAGGATCGGATAGGTTTTTCACTAAAGCTTTTCCTCTTATTGATATATTTTAATTATTTTTTAAGATATCCTTATGTTTTTCCTTGATTTTCAGGCAATATAGAGAGTGCCCTGACCATGACCAACGAGCTGCTCCAGTTACTGCCTCATCATGAGCGGGCCAATGGCAACAAGAGATTCTACGAGAAGGAGATTGCCAACCAGGAGCAGCTGAAGAAGATGAAGGGCGACGATGGCACCGACGAGATGCCCAAGTCCGATTTGGTAAGATATCTAGGAAAATTAAGAAAAAATGCATTGTAAAATAATAATTCATATATCTCAATTTAAGCCCGTGGCCAAGAGTGATCCCGGCGTGTATGACATTACCGAGAGAAAAGCCTACGAGATGCTGTGCCGTGGTGAACTGAAGCCCTCGCCCACGGATCTGCGACCCCTGAGGTGTCGCTATGTGACCAACAATGTGCCCTTCCTGCGTATTGGACCCATGAAGCTGGAGGAGGCCCACATGGATCCCTACATTGTGATCTACCACGATGCCATGTACGACAGCGAGATTGAGCTGCTCAAGCGGATGGCCCGCCCTCGGTTCCGGCGAGCCACTGTCCAGAATTCCATAACGGGAGCCTTGGAGACGGCCAACTATAGGATCAGCAAGTCGGCCTGGCTGAAGACCCAGGAGGATTCCGTCATCGAAACGGTGGTGCAGCGCACAGCCGACATGACCGGCCTGGACATGGACTCAGCCGAGGAGTTGCAGGTGGTCAACTATGGCATTGGAGGTCACTACGAGCCACACTTTGACTTTGCCCGGGTGAGTGGGGATTATTTTAGCTTTTAAATGTAATTAGTTTATTTTTATATTTTGTTTAACTTTTCTCTTAGAAAGAGGAGAAGCGCGCCTTTGAAGGTCTCAACCTGGGCAACCGCATTGCCACGGTTTTGTTCTACGTAAGTTTTTCATTTAATTGCACGTTTTTGTGCCCTCAGGTTAATTGGGAAAAATCGCAAATTAATCCGAAACACATGCCCCTTTCATGTAGGAGCTTATAATGTTCCATGAGGTTTATTTTTCCAACGCCCAGGTACAGCAATCATTAGTGAAGGCTTATTTATAAATAGAAATCGACGTGGGCTGCAACTCTGTGGCACACCATTCAGCATTTTCAAAGCCCTGACTGCAGGGAGAACGCACAATGGCCACAAAAATTTCAATGAAAAACATTTACACAAAGGTTGTTTTCGTGCTAATGCAGTTTCACTTGCAGGGAATCATTCAACTGAATTTAGCAAGAAGAACGCAATTGTTGGAAGCCTTAGGGCTTGCTAGTTGTTTACGGATTACTTGGGCATATGAACTTCAGTCTGCACAGACTTTAGCTTAACAAAGGAATATATTTTGTTCTAATATTTTCTGTAGATGAGTGATGTGGAGCAGGGCGGTGCCACCGTTTTCACATCCCTGCACGCAGCTCTGTTTCCCAAAAAGGGCACGGCTGCCTTTTGGTGGAACCTGCACAGAGATGGCGAGGGAGATCTGAGGACCCGACATGCTGCTTGCCCCGTCCTGACAGGCACCAAGTGGGGTGAGTCTTTCATATTTATTTATTTTATTATTTTATTTTATTTATTGAAATTCCACTTTACACAGTGTCCAACAAGTGGATCCACGAGAGGGGCCAGGAGTTCCGCAGACCCTGCTCCCTGGACGAGGACCACGGCGAGTTCGCCATATAGGCCTCCGAGTAGTTAGTGCAATGCAACGAATCTTAATGCGGAATCTCATCCTGCACTCGGCCATCGAATTCCTATTGTAAATACACAGCATCCAGTCCGGAGGCGGCCGCATCTCTTCTACTTACTGGTTCCCCCTCCAAGGAGCCCATTCTACCTAGATATACCTTAGACACGTATGGAAATTATCTACTTTTGTATATTTGCCTAGTTTAAATAGTAGAAAAAATGCAATAAAATTCAAATTGAAAGCATATCAAAAGACCATTTCATCGTTATTATTCGATTAAATAGAAAAAGCTATAACAGTTGGAAAGTCAAATCAAATATATTAAAAAACAAAGAGTTTATGCTTTACAAAATTTATTTAAGAAAAACCCAAGACAAACATGGGTGAAAAACTATCTA
>JAEIHY010016148.1:0-35545 GCA_018904565.1 Drosophila tsacasi
TATTTTGGTACATGGTGTATAACAGTCGTTCACGAACGTCTGTAGCTTTCTTACTTGTTTATCATATTCTAGCTTAGTTTTTTTATTGCAAAGAGCCATAAATATCTTACATTTCCTTGAGTTGTAGATGAATTTTTAAATGTAATAATTTTAAATCTTATTAATTAATTATTGAAAAGAAGTTATTTTTTAAAAATCACATTGATCTTATTAAATATGAACAGTAGGTACCTGTTTCTGGAGAGAGATATTCAGGAAATTATCCTTAATTATCGAAAACCAATAAAATGTATTCATTTATATATAAATTATTATACATTTTTACCTTAAATTAAATATTTTCCAATTAAATTTTGAACTAAACATTCCTAAATTATTATTATTAAATTATTACAAAATTTTATAAATTTCCATTCATTCCCAACTCTTAGTTAGTTTTCAATGGACTTCGTCCACTTTCAATGAATTAATCCTCTATATATCTGCATAATTTAGAACGAACAAAAATAACCAAAGAAATCGGTGGGGATATATTTTCGGTTTTCGATGCCAAAGCAAACAAATTCTTTATTGGGCATCAAGAAAAAATTCGATGACGACGCGGTCGTCGTCTCGTGTCGTCGAGAAACCCAAACAAGTTGACTACGAAAACAACATTTTACATTCCACATTTATTTTTTTCCTCCTGTTCGATTTTATATATATTTCTGAGTGTGTGTGCGTGTGTGTTTGTGTATCAGCGTTTATCTAAAAATATGATTTATATATTTCGTGCAGACCGGATGTCGTCTATTTTCGAAAAAAGCGCTGCCTTGTATGAATGAACGAAAGCAACAACCCAAAAAAAAAAAAAAAAAAAAAAAAGAGGAACAAAAACAACAAATCAAAAGCCAACAAAATTAGATTCAAAAACAATTTGGTTTTCTTTCGGTTTTTTTGTTTTTGTGAAATGTTTGATAGAGAGCAACATGAGAGAGAGACAAACAAATATATTGTGTGATATCTTCTTTTTGTGTTGTTTTTATTCTCTGTGTTTTTTTTTTTTGGGGCATCGCAAACATTTTTGTGACACAATTCTCTGATTTCTTTCTCCAGCCCGCTTGTGTGTGCTGTTGTCAGCAGGAAGCACTAAATTAGTTGACCGTAGAGAGAATTACCCCATATACAGCATAATATATATGCACAGATTTATATGTGTCAAGCACAGACAAAAATTCGCAACATCCGTCACGGGGGAAAGACTACGAAAAAAAATAAGAAAATAAGAACAAGAAGACTAAGCAAGAAAGACTTAAGTCTAAAGTCTCGACTATTAAAATACCTTATGTACGAAGGAGTTTCTAAAAATAAATACAGCTTAATTTAAAGGACAACGGAGAACGGACAACGAACAACGGCCAATGGCCAACGGACAACGGCCAATGGCCAATGGCCAACGGACAACGGACAACGGACAACGGACAACAAACAATAGAAAACCGGCAAACGAACAAACATTTATGAAATTTAAAAATCTACCTAAAAACCATAAGCTTTAATATAAAATAAACCAAAAAATATAATCCCCCTATTACAGGGTATTAAAATATATATATATTTATATATTTCAGGGCTACCAGACTGCGCAGCTGCAACGCGAAAAAAATAAAAAGAAAAACAGTAGCAATATCCACAACATCAATTTCTTTCAATCTCGGCTGCCGGTCTTTGGATACTTCTCTCTTTGCAACCAATTCTTCTGCCCCTCGGGCTGCCTATCTACGCTTTTCAAATGAATCGAGAATCGAGATTCTCCGCTCTGAAAGTTGCCTACGTCATGTTTTTCGAGGCACAGAGAAGAACTTGTCGTTGATTCGAGTGCCCAGCTAAGCTCAGCTCAGCTCAGATGAGCTTGGTGCCCCCACAGTTTGAGGAAGCATTTATATAGTCATCATCATAGCAATCGCTATGAACATGATCACGATCCAACCGTCCACGGACCACCAGATAACCCCACTCAGCAGCTGCCCACAACGAGACCAGATGGAGATGGAGTATGGAAAACAACCTGAGGGGAACTGTGATGGCAGCCGGAACATGAGGGACAACGGAGGAGTAGGTGTGCAGCAGGGTTGGAGAGTTCTATGAAAGGTAAGAAGCTCAGACCAGTGTTGGTATGTGGCACAGGCAATATCTGAATTTGGAGAAATTAGTTTCAGGAATAAATATATAGAGCTTAAATATGCATTAAATTAGTAAACCCATTGATAAATTATAGAAAGAGATAAAAGAATTTAGTGTTGGACAGAAAACTTGCAATAAGCCGAGTTGATCTACACTTTATACTGCAAGGCATATAGAAAATACTTCTTTTGAGGGTTACAAGTAGGCTCAAAGGGCTGTCAGCCAGCCCTCAAGTTACTCCAAAACTGTCCATGAAGACCTCAGCTCATCTCAACTCATGCAACGCCCATTAACATGGCTTTCAACGGCATTAACAATGCCAGCAACACCTACCAGACCGCACTAAGCCAGTCATTCATCGGAAAGGCCAGAAAAAAGTAACAAAATAAAATAAAAGACAAAAAAAAAAAAGCAGAAGCAGAAGTAGCATCGGGCAACGCGCCATATGTCTAGTCATGCTCATTAGCATCCCCAGTATCTGCGGCATTCGCAGCTCCTCCAATCTAGAGTCTCCAATCTTCGCTGCAGTGCAGCAGCGACGCCCACAACGCCCACAATCAACACTCGTAGGAGTTGCCAAGACGAAAAGAAAATCTTTCACTCACAGGAAGTTTGTGGGCAACCTCATCATCATCAGCATCAGCCTCAACATCAAAATTAAGGTGAGCAAATGAAACCAAAACTCAGGTGGGTGTTGCCAAGGTGTTAAAGAGCAGCAGCAGCAGCAGCAGCAAGCTCCATTGATTAAAAATGATTAGTAACTTGTTTCTTATGCATTTAAGGTCTGGAAAGTACCTTCATAGGTTAAGGGAAAATTCTTAAAACTATTTTATAAGTTCACCAGAATTATATCGTATTTTTAGAAACTTTAACAACTCAACTATAAGTAATTGTCTAAAAATAATTGTGTCCTTTCGATAAAGATATCAAATATTAGCACACAAAAAAAAACCCACCCATAGGGGAACTTTTATAAATTGACAGTTGCCAAGGTGTTCATGCCAATGATTAGTATCTTTAGTTTCCCATTAACGCTTTACTTGTGCAGCACTCGACAGCGAAAATTAAAACTCATTGATTATTGTTTAATTCGTTTTTGTGTTTCGCTGGGTTAACGCCGTGTGTTATCGGGCATCGGAAATACTTGATAGATACCCGCCAGGCCAGCTGCCCATTAATCAGTTATATATCAATGGCGTTCTTTTTTTTCTATTCTGGCCAGCGGGGGAGAGGACAAATTAATCCAAGTGCAAAACAATCAATTATGAGGCCAAGTGAATGAAACTGAAGCTCTGAACACTTGGGCTTTTGATGAATACCATTTGATGAACGTCCCGATAAGAATCGAACGAACAAAAATTATATACACCACAGGTGATAATGCAGGTTCAATTGGACTCTGCTCTGGAGGAAGTGAATGCGCATAACTCATGGAGTGGGAATACGAGTACAAATTTAGTAGTTCTGCAGGTGAGTTATCTTTGGCCGAAATTCGTATCAAGTTCAATGCCTGACTTAATGGCTATTATTAATATTTTTCGTTGGCTGGCTAGTATTCTTAGAGTGATGAAAGCTGAAGTCCCACCTCCATAAAATATTATCTCATCGAGGGGAAAACCCTGGCCTCATACAAAAGAAAATAAACCTCAAGTAGCTTCGCATTTTGTTTGTTGAACGAAAGTGGAGTGCCGGAAGCTAGTAAGTATTTCACCATCTACTTCAAGTCGCTATAAACAAATTGTAAATTTGTGTCTAGGGGTTCTGTGGAAATTTTTTAAAATATTTTAGCGACAATTGACTTAAGTTAGCATTAAGAATAAATAGTATTTTATAGATATTATGGAAAATAAATTGAAAGAAAAGGTGTAGTAATTACATATTGGTTAAAACCACAAAAATACAGTCTTTTTTAAAAGTGATGAGCAACTAAAAAGATACTTTTTGATAATTTAAATCTAGCAAAAAAAAATATTTCCTTTAGAGGACTTAACTTTGTAATGTTGTATTACTTTGAAGATATATTACATAAAAAGATGCCTGAAAATTATTTAAAAATTCTTTAAAAATACACTTTAAATATTTTACCTTCTCTAAAAATATTTGTTAATAATTTCCTATAAACTAGAGGGTTTTGTTATTAATAAAACCTACAACCCCTTGTATTACTTGACCTATGCTACCCAAAAACGTATTCAGCTTTTATCTCTGCTATCTGACAGACTTCTTCTTGCTGCCGCCTCAAAGATAATCCGATATCTGATCTGAAACAGTTGTGAATTATTACGACACGACCTTAATGTAACCGGGAAGTCGAAACAAACAGAAGCTAAGTACATATAAGAGGGAGGGAGAGCAAAACATCATTCGCGGCAACCTCAACCTCAACGGAATCTTGCCAGACAATTTGTCAGCCCTTTTCTGCTGCCTTTCAGTTTATTGTTCCACTTAGATGGACAATTTTATTTTTTGCGTAGGTGTTACGTGTGTGTTTTTCCCTGCCTTGGCTTTTTATTTTTATATTTCTTTTATCTGAAATTATTTTTTTGCCTCCCATTTTTTTATGGCAATTTGCAGCAGCACCTTCCTTCCTCTCTCTCAGCAAACGAGCATTTTGGCGATTAAACAAACGTCAATTAAGTATATTTATTTTAGGTGCGCGTGTAAATAATGGGTGGAAAGGGGGGAGGAAGAAGCACAGCTGAAAATAAGAACATTTTTATGCCAGTTTTCCGTCGGTTTTTGTGCAAATTCAGCATTTCCGGCCAAGAAAAACTGAAATGTGACGAAGGCGACCAACTGACCGAGCCAAGCGAAAATAAAACCAACAGAAAACAGCAACGACGACGTCAATTTCCAAGCTACAAAAACAAAGGCAAAGGCAAAAATCACAAAATACAAAAAAAAATACAACAAATACAAAATACAAAAGTACAAAAAATAATACAAAGAAAGACAGAGAGCGGCGAGTAATTTGCTAATTACGCTAATTTCTTTTGTTGTTGCTGGGTCGGTCTGCTTTTATTGCAATTGCCATTTGTAATCGCAGCCATTGTTGCTGTTGCGCTTGCTGTTTATTTTCATAGTAAAATAAATATATATATGTGGATATAAGGCACTCGTAGATACAGATACATGCAGAGAAAGTAGAGGTAGCTTGTAAGAAATTAGTTAAGAAAACGTATTGTGATAATAAAAAGTAATTTTGAAAAGTTTACAAAATTTTTATGGTGGTTTTTTGGCATTATCCATTCTTTACTTAACATGGAACTTGGATTAAATATATTTAAAATATATTTTGGGTACTGACGATAACCATAATTAACTTTATTTATAGCATATTCTATATTTGTTACTAGCAAAAATTTTAAAAGAAATAAATCAGTTCTTTTTTGCCACTCTCATGGGTTTATTCAGCGTTGTACTGGATACAATATTTTTAAAATATATTTATAATACTGATGATGACCCCTGACAATGTCAGAAACATCTATAAAATCTGCTGTTGATTTATCCTATCCAATTTAATAAAATTATGACAAGATTTTCCCTGTAAAAATTCCCAAGTAACAATCAGCTTCCTAGGCTCTTTGACACTTAAAATCCCATTTAATTAAGATTTACATAAATAAATGATCCCCATTTTCTCTCACTACATGTACAGATGCAGGGCGTAGCAGAGGAGACGTAGTTGTAGACGAGCTGCACAAAAAAAAGCGCGTATCTAAGCGGATTTTACTATCTTATCGTTTGCCTGAATGACTCTCCACATATGTCTGTGTCTCTATGGCTGTGTGTATCTGTGAGTTCGAGCGTATCCGAGTGTTCGTATTTTATGGCCGTCGAAACACGAAGAACGCCTCCCCCAAGCCCCTCCCCATCCTCACCATCCGGAATGGCCTAGGCAATAGTCAAGGCAACAACAGGAAATAAGCATTTTTATGAATGAAACGAAAGCGAGGCACAAAACAAGCAAACATACCGATAGACAGACACACAGATACAACACACCACCACAGGCACAGAGATACACTTACTGTTACCGCTATGAGCAAAATGTTTAGCAGAAGAAAAAAAAGAGCGAAAACAGTGGCAGTGATAATAGCTCCATAATCAATTTGTGGCAAAGGAAAGTTACTCTTGGGCGGGGAAATCTATTAACAATAATAATAATAATATTTCCTGGCTTGAAGTAAGCTTAGACAATTAATGGTTACTTTATTAATTAAAATATTAGTAGGTATTTGGAACAATTAAGTAGTAAAGTTACTCAGGAGAGAAAATACATAGACTATGTAGTAGTGAACTATATATTTTATTTAGAGAAATCTTAGAGAAGCTTTACATGCTCTAAAAATATATTTAAATTTCTTTTAAGCGATAGTCTGTGTTTTAATAAGCTTTTTATTTTATTTAGAGAAACTTCACATACTTTAAAACTAAGATAAAAAAGATTCTAGATTTGAAAATCTTTTAAAAATATGTTAAACCATACATATACTATGACTTAATAAACTTTTAATTTTATTTACAGAAATTTTAGAGAAACTTTACGTGAACTAAAAATATATTAAAGAAGCTTCTAGAAATTATCTAAATTTAAAGTTTGGTATATTTTATAAAAAACAATATTTACAATTTTTGTTTAACAGTAATATATTCCTATAACCCCACTTTTCTAAATAACTAAAGCAAACATAATTTTCTCTCATATTTCTATACTTATAAATTATTTTCCTACAAAATTAAACACTCAAAATGTGCTAACTTTAAGCTAGAACTAAAACCAGCTACTAGAACACTTCGACTACTAATCCAACTCTCTCCTTCTCTTTCCCATCTACCATATTTATTTCCATTCTGTTGTATCAACTTGTATTTGTAGTTTTCATTCATGAGTTTGGTGTTCTAAGCGGTTGTTGTTGTCGTTGCCACTATTTCGTTATGGTCTGTTTGCTCTATTTTATATTAAAAGCTTTTATTGTGGCTGTGTATCCGATAGATACAGGCAAAAGCACACACACACATATATATCAACTTTTGTGCGCGCCCACATGTTTTTCCAACTGTTTCCATTATGAAATCTCCTCTGCTGCCTGCCTAGCTGCCTGCTTATCATAATAAGATACAAATGTATCTAGTGGATGGTTTCATTCATGAAATTCCCCTTGTTTTCAACGTTTTTCATTCATAAGAAGAATTTCCGCTGTGCCTCGACTTGGGCACGTTCAGGACAGACAGCACACCTGCCTTGTCATACTACACTCTTTGTGGTACTGTACTCCATATAGTATATATGTATATACTTCCCTTCCGGATCCTGCACTTCCGATGCACTCCGCTTCAGGATCTCCCTGGCAATCTCCCTCCCCCATCACCCCTGACCTCGGCCAGCTGGCAGCCTTAGCACACTTCTGCCATGAGTACACCACTTCGTTTGCCATCTATCTGTATTTTTCATTCATAAATTTATGGGCTTACACTGGCAGAAAAAATACTATAATAATTTTGAATTAATTTTTGAGGGGTTAAAATGGTTTTTAGAGAATTTAAGCAACTAAAACAGTTGAGAACTTTATGAAACAAATAGTTGAAGTGTATCTGAAGCTTAAAAAAATAAGAATTTAGCATTGTTTGCCATAGCAATCATCCGAAAATGAATAAATATTATTTTTTCAAGTTGTCTTTCCACCCATACCTTTCTCTCAGTGCCCTCATTCATTTGTTTCCTACGTGCGGAAGCGTTCACTTCCGTTCTACTTCCGTTTTGCCTCTGCCAGCTGAACGAGGAAAAGAAAAAAAAATACATATAAAAAGAAACTGCAGCTGCCTGTCTTTGGACTGCCGACAATCTGCTTCCGCAGCTCTCCCTTGCCCCGCCCCGACTTCTTTTGAATTTAATTACTTGTTCCGGTTCTTAGCGCTGTTTCTATCGCTTCATCGCCAACCTCCTTAGCAGTTTTACTGGCATTATTATTATTATTATTCCACTGCTGGTTCCTGTGTGTGTTTATGCCCCATGCTGTTGTGGCATTGTTTAAAGTGTTCTTTTGTCGCACACGTATCCGCAAAACCGATTTGAATCCGAAAGAACAGCAACAACCCCAAACTGCAAAGCGAAAGATGACGCAGTTCCGACATCCGTCAGAGGAAGTAGTGTCCAGGAAATTATCGTTTGTAATCTGAATAATGAGATACCCTTGGCAGGTTCTCAAATTCGCTAAGAGGTAGAGATACTCTTAGCAGATTCTCAAATTCAAAACGAGGATTCTGGGAGAGATTTGACAACCTAACTTATAAGTGGAAATATAAGCATATCTTTTTGAGTTTAAATATATAATTAAAACCTTACAATCATAGATACTTCTTCCCCCAAGAACGTACAAAACTTTCCCAGAGCCCTCACAAATCCCATAAGACCCCCTTTCACTCGTCAGGGAATCAGAGAATTCAGCGAAAAGAATCGCGTAGATCCGCTTGGTTTTCATTGAGGCGACAACGGAAGTCATAAGCCATGAAGGCTTAACAATTGAGGCAACCGGCGAAATAAAAAAAAAATAATAATAACACTTAAATCTTGCACTTAAATGCCCAGGCAGGCCGTCAGTTGGGGGAATAATAATCAAGAAGCAAAACAGTGAGAGAAACGGGGGCAGCAGCGGCGACACCCTTACCTACTTAAACTTAACTCGCAGCCCATAAATTAGGCAAGATCAACAACACCAGCACAGGGAGGAAGGGGATCGAAACGGTCCAAGGCAAACAGCTACTATATAGAGATACTTGGGTATATATATCAGCATACACATATATATACATAAATAAATCGAAAACTGCAAGAGCCCAGAGGCATTTAATTAACAAAAACCAGCAGTAGCAGCGCCTCGAATGAGCTTTCATTTCCGCTACAGCCGCAAACACTTGAGGCATGAATGAAAATATTAAAAGATATCGATCGCCCGGATCGCCGCCCGTTCCTCGTTCGATCTCCAGCAGCTCCCGGGGGCTGCAACCGAAAACTCTTTCTGCCACCAGATTTCTGGTTTCTCTGCGGTTTGCTCTGGCTTCGGATTCGGTTTGGGTCTGGTTAAATGGCAACAACAGGCCACAAAATAATATCTGTATACACACATAAGCAAGACGATCTTGCAAGTGATCTGCCAGAGTCACAGTCCCCTTGGCTCTAAAGACCGTCTTTAGGCGGCTGCCAGAGTTGAGCAATTTACAGTGGAGATTTGCGAATTTTTCGAAGTAGAAAAAAGGATAACCGAAGGTTACAAGTTGTTAATTATAGGATATTAACATAATTTATTTTTTAAATATTTATATTTCTCGTAAAAGAACAACTACACAAATATACATATTTGAATTGTAAGATTCGATAATACAATTCATCTAGCTTACTCTGAGGTTAAATTATTATTTTAAAATAATTTATTTATGTAGTGGAAATAATTAATATTTATATATTTAAAAGCAAGGTTCTATCAAACCATAATTCGATTGTTAAAGTAATTGTCATAATTAATAATTAAAAGGAAACATTCCATTAAGCAAATAAGTTTTATCAGGAGTTATCCTTATAATCTTGACTTTAAATCAGTTTTCCAAGATCCTCTTACGGTGATATAAGGAAAGGCCTTAAAGTTCTCTTCTCTAAAACCCTAAAAAATATATATTTTGTGGAAGCTCGACTGTAGTTGTTGCCATAGACATTTCCCCCTAAATAAATTGCTTGTAGACCCATACACATTCGGTTCGCAACGTCCATATGTTAAGTGACTGACGGATTTGGATTTGGCGCTGGGTAACGCCTCCAACTTCCGTTTGCTGTTTTGGTTTTGGTTTTGGCTTCGGGTTTTTTAAGTGCAGGCAGCCCGCCAGAGGCAAGAGGCGAAATAAATGTATTCCCTGGTCGAGAAGGAGGCAGAGGTGGAAGCAGAGGCAGATGCAGATGATCGCTGATCCGCTGGAGTCACTCGGCTGGATGGATGGTGATGTCAGTCAGTGGGAGATGCGGACGAGGATGTGCGAGAGTGGGGCGTGTTTGGCTTAGATTGTGCCTCTTCGATAAAGTGAAACTCTTTGATGTACGAGCATGGGGGCAGATCGAGGCGGATCTGATGAGACCGGAGGATAAACAACGGCCCTGAGGCCTGATGGAATGGAATCGGATGGAATGGGATGGGATCGGATCGGTTCGTATTGGATCGCTGCTTAATTAGCCACGGTGACCCTCAGGTAGATTGTTGATTAACAATTGGATATTGGGGAAAATTTTAATTGAATTTGAGCGAGGAGGAAGTGGCCTGGATGTGGAGAGTGGAAATGTTTTCCTGCTGAGATCATCATCATTTCTTTAGATAAAATCTCTTGATCTTAAGATTTGTGTTTGTGTTTACCCTTAAGTTGTAGCCTTCTGGGGGAAGAACTCACTCTACTCTATAATATATTTTCTATTGAATCACTTCCTTCCCTTTACTTAACCCCGAGACCACTGAACCCGCTCTCTGACCAGCCATTGATCCCTCACCCCGAGATTAACCCCAACGAACTCATGATATCCTGTTACCACATTTTGACACTTGCAACGACAAATAAAACCAATTGTCGAGGGTTAAGGGTTGATCCGTCACCTGTTTAATGGCAAACCCCAAAAACGAAACGAAAAGGAAGTGGAAGTGGTTGCATTGGATCTGTCCCTGCTGCTGCCACTGCCACTGTCGCTTCTCGTGTGTGAGAACGGATGTGTTTTGGGCTCGAAACAATTACGCGGAGCCAGAAAAACAAAAGCCGGAGCCCAAGTGACCAGAGTGTGCTGGGCCTGCTATTACAGATTTAATTATATAATTAATAAATGTAATCAACGACCAGGCGCAGACCGGGGAGAGAGGCAGACAGACCATCTGGCAGGCACCACCGGCACGCATGCGCAGCGGCAACATGCACACTCGGAGGAGAAAAGGAAGTTGTCGCTTTCAAAGAAGAAAGACGAGGGGCTGCCACAGAAACCTGGAGGAGTCCCCAACCCTTTCTCTGGAGCAAAGCGGAGTTCCCCCAGCTGCGAGTCAACGGAAATCGCAAAGGCAAAAAAGCGACAAAGCAGCAAAAGACGACGAAGACGATGGCGCAGCATTCTTGGGCAGAAATGAAGTGCAGATCTAAAGTAGAATTGGATCAGGAAGGGGTTCGGAGGGGGAGACGGAGCAGAAGCAGGGGTAACATAAGTAAGCCGAATAAGCTGTTCTCTAAATTAGATTCTAAATAAAACAGAAAACAAAGGATTACTTAGTGATTAAATATTCAATAAAACATGTCAATTTAATCCCAAAAATATTTAATTAAAACATTTATTATACCCAAAACAATTTATAAATCATTTACAGAGACATTTTAAAATGTTTTCTCAACCTTTTCTAGCTTTTTCCACTTATTTAATAAATTAAAAACCCCTCTAAAAATAGAGTATTTCCCCGCACAAAAATCCGCTTTAAAGCTGGGCAAAAACTAAAAAGCAAAAGGCAAAAGACGACACACACACCGGAGCTTGTAGGAGACACGAGGAGGAGGAAGACGTTTAAAAGAATGACGATGAATGACGGGAAGCGCACAGCTTAGCAGCGCTCTCTTGGATAATTGAGGAAGTTATAATTGCCAATGAATGCCCCTCCTCCTCCTCCTCTGCACCGACTCCAATCTCCGGGGCTCCTTCGCCTGCTAAAAAGTCAAAAGGAAGCAGAACATAAACCCTTTGGCACAAGATCGAAGCAGAGGTAGCCAGCCAGCCAGCCACTTTGCTTGGAAAGGAAACAGTTGTTGGTTGTCGTTGGCCAACGGGAAACAGGACATGTCGGCGCATAAATTGAAATGAGTGTCGTCTTCGATGTCGTTTTATATATATTTTTCTTTTTCCTCTTATTTTTCCCCTTTTCTCTCCTTGCCAACCATCAACGGAAGGACCGCATTCGCCTTGGCTTATTATGATGGAATTCCGAAAGCGTTTTGCGTCGCAATTTGTTCTGGGCGATGAGCTAATAATTATTTGCCCAGCTACCCAACAACACACAATTGAACTATCCGAGGAGAATGTATGTATATATCGTATACGGGAATATAATGTGGAGGCCTTTGCACCACCTGTGCAAACAATGAAAAGCTCTTACTCTCTCTCACCCTGTCAAAGGTAGCAAATCAAACAATCAGCTCCACGGGCCTCCTTTGAATACTCGATACTTGACACGATTTCGAAGACAACACAAGACAAGGACTGGCATTGTGCGTTCTTTGTGCGAATAGAAGAGCCCCCGGACAGCCGAGATGATCTGCACTGTTCCTATACTATATATATGCTCGGTATATAACTCTTATATTTACGCTCCTATATAAAGGTAGGTTGAATGGAACCTTTTGTGGTGAGCAGAACGCATGATAGTTAAATATTTGCCAGGGAATAATAGATTGCAAAAACAGAGAGAAAAATTGCATGATTCAATACATAACAGATATCTATGAACTATAGCATCTTCCATCTTCTATTTCTTTACATCATAATAACTTTCAAGAGATATTTTACCCATAAGAGCGACATAATGAACCATGATTAGGGAAGCTTTTCTCAGTGCACACTTACCTCCTTGCTGGGCACACAAATTGGAGTGCCCACTTTGACAATGCCGTTCTCCACCATCACGCCCATCACGATCGGATCTCGGCTGTTGAATATGAACTGTGGCAGTATCTGTGGATCGACGGAGAACGGGGATTATTATTAGATCAATGACTGTTAGATAGACGATGATTTTGTGGGGTATAACTAATAAGCGGCTCGGATCGATAGCGATGGGCCGGCTCTTGATCTTAACTACTTTTTAAATAATGTCCGATAATTATGGTGACTGAGGCGATGCCAGCAACGGATTTCAGGAGTTAAGATAACAACTTTATGTCAGTGGGGATATATTATACTCTTAAATGGGGTAGTAAGATTTTTAGGGTTAATTTGTAATATGAAAAATATATTTTAAGATATATTTTTAAGTTTTTAATTAAAATATTAATTCATTTCGCTTTTATTACTGAGTAATAAACCTATAAAATTGTATTTAAAATCATTTAATATAGTGCCCAAAAGTATGTAATTATATTTTTCACCACAAAAATGTCAAAACGTATATTTTAAGCATACTTTTGGGCGCATTTCCCAGGTTTTTAATAATCTTCAAAATTTTTCTGACTTAAATTATAAATTATTATTAAAATTATACATTATTATAAGTAAACTTTATCCCCTAGTGCATTTACCTATCGTAGCGACCAAGTTTCTCGAGTGCAAGTCCAAAAACCACTTTGACTACGCCAAGAACAACTTAATTTCCGTTGCGTCAACTCTTGAAGAAGGCCTCAAATGGGATGTGCCGCCTGCAGCACAATCAGAGTCAGGCCAGCGAGCTCTGGCATGGAAAATGGATCGTACGTTGGCCAGGGAAATAAGAGGAGAAAAAAAGTGGTGGCCAAAGAGAACACGTTTCCCCCAACTCCAATTTCCAGCTGGCACAGGCGGCACACATGCACCAGCTCCCAGGCCCAAGCTCCTCTTCCAAAGACAGAAGGCGAGTTAATAACTCAAACTAAACAAAATAAAGTATTGTGTTCTTGTCTTAAAGTTGAAAGGTTCTTCAACAGGTATAAAAGTTCAAAAAATTCTAAATTAGTTCCCTAAAACCCATTCTCCTATTAAAGAACTACTTTCTAGCCTTGTTTAATATTTATTATCTCTTATTTATGGTGTAGGAGAAAGATCCAAAGATCCAGAGAACGAATGCTCCCAACAGCTGTGCTCTGTGTGTCCAATTACCAGCACAGTGGGAGCCCAGTGACCCGAAGTGGTCCAGAGCGGACCAAAGTGGCCCCGAGTGGAGTGTGGCGTGTTGAGTAGTCGCAGCATTGCATACGACCAAAATCTAATGATTGCCTATAAATCAAATACGCTGCTTAAACATTATTTGAGCAGGAAGTGTGGACGTGATGCAGGCGTCTGTTGGGATCCCAAGGCTTTAATCGCTCGCTGAGTGGCACTGGCTAGCAGCTTAGCCCGGCTATATATATTGGCTATTTCTTGTTGGCCAGCATCATTAGGCCGGCGTCGAGACGAGACAAGCGGGAGAGGCTCAGCTGGAGACCCATTCTAGGGGACTCTAACAACACACCAGCCGCAGTTCTCATTTTCTGTTCCTCTTCATCCCCCCCGGAGGCAGATTGCATTTTACACCTGTAGCTTTCGGGGGTAATTGCAGAAATGGAACACGAACATACCCTGGCATTAAAATAATGCCCATAATGACAAAGAAATCTTTGCGTTTCCGTCTTTAATTTGAAGAAACTAATGAGAACGAACACTAGGAGAGATGAGTGTGACTGGGAAGTATACTGCCAAGTATGATTATCTGCCTAAGGCAGACTTACTTCTATATATTCTGGTAAAAGAATCAAAAGAATCTACTTTAAACTATTACTATTTAAAAACCTATTTTTTTCGTCTACAAACAGTTCTTAAAATTATAATTACTTACCCTTAGCTTGCAGGGAAAGACGGCTACAGAGCGGAACTCCTCGCGCTTCTTCTGCTTGAGCTCCTCACGATAGGCGGTGAACTTGTCGAACAGATGATAGATAATGTCCGCTTGGAATATTTTCACGCCCAGGGAATCGGCCATTTCCTGTGCCTCCCGCTCAATTTTCACATCGAAAGCCAGAATCGTTGCATACCTAAATGGGCGAGAGGGAGGAGATTCAGCAATTTAAAACAATTAAAAGTATATGCAACCGCAACGAGAATAATAATAACAACAATAATAATACGAATAATGATAATGACACCACTGCAGCGGCAACAGCAGAAGCAGCAGCGTCGTCTCTGGTCTTCCTGTCTGGAGAAGACAAGACAAGAGTTGGCCTAATGATCTGGCAGTCCAAGGCACCAGGAAGCGTTAATAATTGAAATCACAACAGCAACAATAACCCCAATGGTCAGCGGACAACACAAATTAAATCCGAGAGATCTCCGCCCGGCTGTTTGTTTAGCTTGGTTAACTTTTGCCGTGTGTGTGATGGGGCTTTCAATGACAGGAAATGGTTGGCATTTCGAGGAGAATCGAAACAACTCTTGGAGCCGACAGGAAAAGGTCCCAAAGTCAAAGAGTGGTAGCCAACTAATGAGGGGATCTTATATAAAATATATATAAAAGTGAAGCTTCAGAGAGAACAGAAAGCAGTTTAGACAAGGCTCCACGACTAATCGAACTTTGAGTTATGGGCTATTTATAAGGCAAAGTTAATTATAAAGGAGAGATAAGGCAAGAAAAGGTCAATATCGAGCCTATTAGTTTGTGATATATGGCTATATTTTCACTCTACAGTGGGCAGTTCCTAAAGTTTGCATAAATAAAGTTCTAAACTACAGCAATCTTTATTATTTTCAAACTCTAAATAATCCCAATCAAAATCCTCTCAAGAACCTTAAGAAAACAAATCCCTTTCGAGTGGACAATAAATAATTTTATGCATAAAAGATCACATAAAAACAGTTAAGGATTTTATGGGGCTCACAGATACATACATATGTATATAGAAAAAGGAAAAGAACCCCATCGAAGAGCACTTTTATGATCGGTCTGGCTCGCAGCGTAAAATGCAAAATTTTATGGTTCGAAAATTCCAAGCGCGTAAAAATCATAAATAAATGAAGAGCACAGTCAGCCAAGCCACACATAGTAAAAGATAGTGGAGAGTGCGCGAGTATCTGGCGGATGCGATGCCTAAAAGCGGGCATAACTCAGTGCGCGGTGCACGCATGCGCAGAAAAAAGGGCCAACGACGTCGCCGACGAAGTTGCGACGCCGGAAGTGAGTGAGTGCGTCAAACGGAAATGCTCCGTCTTTGGCCTGGGCGTAGATACAAGATACTCTGGCTAGATACAAGATACAATTGTGGCTAGATTTATATTATTTTTTGCTTTTTATACCCTGTAGTTGAGCGTTAGAGGGGCATATTATTTTATTTTAAGTATAACAATAATGTACATAGGTTTCTTTTCAATAAATTAAATTAATATTATATTATAGAGTTAAATATATTATTATAAAAACCATTTACTTAGATATTTATCCACTGGAAACCCCCTAAAAGTATGCATTGATTTTTGCATACTAAAACCCCAGGTATTCTATGGTCTACTTCCTATTCTTCCTTTTCCTTTTACCCTATTTATTTTCTTTATTTGTTTTCTGGTCGAGGTTTTCTGTTTTCGCGCATGTAACAGCGTAATTTGAGTGGGCCGTAAATGTATCTGCAAGTCGCCATCTGTATTTGTATCTGCATCTGCATCTGCAACGCCAGCTTTTGTTGTTGCCAAGCAGAGCACGAAAATAGTTTGCAATTGCAATTGGAAACTGGATAGGAGAGAGGCGAGGCCGACAGCCTGCTACCAGCCAAAGTGAAAGAGAGTCGGAAGAAAGATAAGTATATATAGGATATATAGATATAGATGTATGCGGACTGGACTATTTGGCACCACTTAACGCCGCTAATGAGACAAAGCTGCCGGCTTAAAGGTTTCGCTCTCTATAATAAATCATGGTCCGTCTTTATCCCAGCCCCCTTTTCCCGCTTGCAAAGTGCATTTTGTGATTGTGATTGCCGCTAAATGAATCACTTAACCCATCGGACATCAGCTCCTTAACGGCGGCTATATCACACACAATCTTCAAAGATCCGCCCATATTGTGTTGTTTATAACATGGCGGGTAGACGACGCACGGGCAAGTCGTGTTAATGAAGTTAAGCGGCAATAAAATTGCATTGTTCGTTGTCATATATCAAAAAGTCGTTTATTCTGGCTGTCCCTCCTCGGTGTAGACCTCTTGCTGCTTTAAGTGTTCGAATACATACAAGGCGGGGGAATGGCCTACAATGTGGTCAAACAAGAAGGGTTTTCCACAGATAATGTAAAGGTGAGATCTTGTAAATGCACAAAGGAAGGTGTTACATGTTGGACACGTTCTGGGAAAGGAGGAAAGGAGAGGAGGTTACCTAAAAGGTTAGATAGAACAGAAGTAATTAAACTTCCCTATAGTCTTACAACCAGGAAGTTCACTAATCCCCACTGACTGTAATTGTAGTCTTCTGGAACTTCGCTTTCAAACAACTCTACGTGTAATCATAAATATACATTCATAGAAATATCGAGGGGATCAATAAACGGGGGGTTCAGTCATTGTCTCAATTTCCCAACTGTCGACACAATTTCTGTAGTGTTGCAAAAAAAAACCCTCAATGGGGGAGTTCAATAAACTTCCTCGAAAGTGAATTTGAGAGTGAAACTTCCACTACAAAGGGATTACTACTACAAATTTCCGCGTTCAGCAAATTCCCCAGAACTGTGCCGATATTGTATAATCGCAGTGACACATCCATCCGCCAGGAAAAAAAATTATTAAATAAATAAAGAGGGGAAAGTGAACATAGAACCGATAAATAAATAAAGTTTACTTACTGCGCCTCGTGTTCCAGCATAGTGGAGGCCTTCATTACATCGCGTTTCACCACGGGACCAATGCGAATGGCAGAGTACTGGAAATAAATAAATATACACAAGGATTGTAGTCATTTTTTTTACAGAAAATGTTTTAAATTAATTATTTACATCTATATACATTTCTAAAGGTTAATCTTCATATATATTTTCCAGGCTTTACCAATCTTAAAAAATAAGCTTAATTATGGCTTTAATTCACCAAAAACTTTCCTCCTACTCCCATTACACAAATTATCCGGTCATTTACAGTTTATTTATAAACCAAAAAAGCAGACATGTAAACGTACTTTGCTCTACCAAGTTGTCAACCATGTGGCTGCAAACTTTTGCCTGTACAACACACATACTATACCATACATGTTTTCCCTCCATTTCTCTGGCCCAAAAGCATTTGACCCAAAGAAAAGTTTTCTACTATTTTTAGCTAGCTTGGCCATAAAAAAATGAAAAGAAAATAAAGAAAAATCGAAGAAGAAAAAAACAAAATCTAAACTAAACAAGCAGCCCACTAAAGTGAAACATTTCCCAAAGGCGGAGACACACTGGGGAAAGAGAGATAGAGACCTCTCCACCGATGAGTTCATTCACATCGAAGATGTTCAATTTTTACTTTACTCGCATGTATTTATTTCTTTTTTTTCGTTTATTTCGTCGCCAGATGATTACAAATGATCATTGATAAAAATAACAGCAGCAGCAGCAGTGCGAGGCACTGACATGAATGAATGAATGAATGAATGGATGGATGGTTGGACGGATGGATGGATATATAGATGGATGGATGGATGGATGGATGGATATATAGATGGCTGGATGAATGAAATGGCGGCTTGAATGGGAGCGCTAAATGGAATTGGCTTTCGATAGCGACTTAATTGCGCCACCGGATATGCACGCGCCGCCGATAAGACCGGAATAATGAAAGACTCCCCAGTTGAGCCCATTAACAACAACTCGTTTTTACACTCTCTTTTTTACAGCCCCAATGCCGGGCTGAAAAATTGAAATGTCGGCCTATCGGCTAGATTAATCTGATTCATTTAAATGTCAGAGAGCTTATCTCGCTCACATAAATTAAGCATTATTTGTAAGTGCAAAAAGCCAAGTTTAAAAGCCTTAGATGAAGTGCTTCTGCTTCTACTTTAAGAGACTTTCCTTATTTTAATACTCTTGCAGGTTATTGTAATTTTAGTCAGAGGATTGCAACGCAGTGAAGAAATAATTTCCAAAAAGTTAACTTCCTTTCTCATTTGATTTTGATTTGTAGCAAACTTTAAAACTACAAAGCCGCAGAAATATTACAACACATACATAGATCTCCACTTTTGACGGCTTTCTTTTAAAGGCACCCCCACATTTACTGACCAATTGTAGAAATCACTTAATCCCTAGAAATACTTCAAATTAATAAATTTTCTACTACATTTGCATAATTTGTTAACCAACAAAAGTTTTTAAACATCTCAGAGCAAATAAAATCGATATAAGCCTTAAGATTTTCCTGGTAACAATATTTTTAATTAAAACAAACACAAAAACTGGCTTATCAAAGGGCTCCCGTTTTTAACAAGAAATTAAATCACAGAATCGGAAGTCCCAATAATGTTTTGTGTATAAACATTTACCAGACTCCTTCATCTCCACCGACGTCATATGAAATTGCTATTTTTCTGCCTAAGCGCCTTCGATTGTACGTCGAATTCAATTACAGCTTAACCCATTCACGAGCATTTTCATTCATTACTGCGAACCCGATGCTGTTATAAAAGAAATTGTGTGTGTAACTAACGGAAAGGAAAATACATATCTACAAACAGACAGCTACATATATACTTAAACGAGTACGAATAAAAAATAAATAAATACCGAGAAACCCGGCAGAGAGAAAGAGTTTTGCAATCAGCAAAACAATGAATGAAATCGGAAGTTTATTGTTGTGTGCAATTGTGGCACAGTGGCGAGGCAAGAGCGAGAGGCCGTGGAATTGAATGTAAAACGGAAAACGGGTGCAAACGGAAGTGATAGCGAAATGACCCACCCCCTTACCCCACCATGCACTTTAAGAAAATATATATCTAAAAAATATATACATTTTAAGGCTAAGTTTGTTGAAAAATTTATTTAAAAAATCACAAAAATTTATTCTAGAAGAAATATGGCAACACTGACGTGGCTAGATTGTTTCGCCTGATGAACACACTCAATAGATTCAGAGCTATTCTTCCTTTGCTTTAGAGAGCATTTGACAAATTTCGAATGAAATACAGATTTCTTTAGAGTGTGATTATTTTTTGCCATGGGTTGACATGCAAAAATCAAGTCAAGCGGAGCCTTGTGTAGGCTGGTGGGCACGACGAACCGTTGGCTTTCCACGTAGCAGTTGGCACACCGATTTCCAGCTGAATATCATTTCGCACAAACAATCAGAACGTGCCCCACTGACGCAACTCCCACCACCAGCACACGCAATCGACATCAGAATCAGAATCGGAATCCAAATTGGAATCGGAAGCAGCATCAGCAGAAAAACCAAAGAAATTGGAGATGGGTGGAAAGGCGTTCGTTCATTCATTCATTCATTCATTGGTTCCTTCGTACGTTCGTTTGCCTTTTGCCTTGGAAATGCGCAGAATTTGTGGGCGGGAAGTGCGTAAGTGGCAGGCGAAAACGCACGGACGCAGAGCTAATTAGCAGGAGAGCTGGCTCAGCCGCCCACCGCCCACCGTTGCCATCGACATCAGTTGCTGATGCCTTTCCACCTGCTGACGTCAAGTGGCAACGCCACTCAGTGTTATCGATGACACAAGCAAGTCGAGTCGAGTCGAAAGCCAAGGCAGGTGGGTACACTGAGCAAAGAACTAGTCAGAAATAGGCAAAAGTTTAACACAGAAATAAAAGATATTTGCAAAAGATAAGAAGAAGCCAACCTTTATAACTAGAATTTAGCTAGAACTAGCTGGGAATTTTAGACCTAAATGCTTCTGTGCTGTAGAAGTGTCTTATGTTTCCCCTGGAACCCTGTTTTATTACAGAGTTCCTATAAACTCCCAAAACTAAATTGAAGAATTATTTTCCCCTAACATAAACCTCCCATTTATCTTAAAAATTGTGAACTTTTCTCTCACTGCAAGAAATCGATTGTTTAGAGCTTTTTTTAAACGCAGCCAATGATGCCAAATTTGATGGAAAACAACTAAATTAATGGCTTGTCCGTCGCAGACTGACTGACAGACAGCCTAAGCAGCTGATTAATGTCAATGAGTGGAACCGTCTTTATCTTCTTCTTCGCTACGAAATTGGAAAATTAGGCCCGATTTCGAGAAAATGCGGCACGTTGAGCGTAAACTTCCGTTTCGCTTTTCGGGTTCTAACGTTTTGTGTGCCGGGTATATATAGAGATATCTATTATTTTCATTTCGCTTGCGGGCCGGCAACTTCCTTTCCTTCAACTGTCGTCGTCGTCGCCGTCGTGTGTTGGGCATTTGATTTCATTGAAAATGCGGCCGCAACGTGTTTATGAATGAAAATTAAGCAATAAGCTCTTAGAGTGTGTATCTGTGAGATATTGAGTGTGTGAGTGGGATGCACAGGGAAAAATAATTTTAAAACATTTTTAAGTGGTATTAATATATTTTCTATATCAACAGCAGAGTGAATTTAGTCATGGTCATTTGTCCGCTGATCTTTCTTGAAGATTTTCTGCTTTTATCCGTTTGTCCATCTGAAAGTCTGTCCGTTTGTCCGTGTGTCTGTCTGTCCGTGTGTCCGTCTTTCCGTTTGTTTTTTCTGCCCGATTGTCCTTCGATCCATTCGTCAGTCTGTCTGTTTGTCCATTTATTAGTATGTTCGTTTGTCCTTCTATCTTTCTGTATGTTTGTTAGTTCATCAGTTTATTTGTCCGTCTGTCCGTGTGTTAGTCCTTTAGTATAAACTTCAGCCACATTGTAATTTTTTTTTTCTTTTTCAATATAATGTATACTTTTTAATTTACAATATTTTCATAATGCCTAAACAAAATATTTATCTCTAACATTCTAAAATGTATTTTCTTTAAAAATAATGAACACAAAAATAACAAACACAATTTTTTGCAGTGTAATTTATCTGTGTGTGTGAGGCAGGAAGAATTGCTTCCGTTGTTGTTTCTGTTTTCGTCTTTCCATTTATACATTCATTCATTTACTCATTCACTTGGGTTGTTCACTCATTCATTCATTCATTGTTTTTTTTTCTGCTTTTTCCCCCTCTTCTTCCTTCCTTCGGGGTTTTTGTTTTCTTGTGGGGCAAATTTGTGTTTTTTTTTGTTGTTGTTTTTGGCAACTGCGTCGCATTAATGAAAACATTGGCATTGTCTGCTTCTTACCTCACTTCCTTCCTTCCATCCGCCTTAATGCCTCTCTAGTACTACGGGGCACGCTAAACATGGGAAAGGCTACGCCGAAAACCAAAAACAACCACATCGGAATTAAATTCATTCATGAAATTCAGCGAAGAGCAGCAGAGCAGCCGCGTCGGGTTAGCAGCACCCAACAATGGACATTTCTGGGTCCGGTCTGCTCTTCCCCGCCGGATCTCTGGCTCCTCCTCAGCTGCCATCGGGCGAGCCATTTATGAATGGGCCACCAGAAGACGTCACGCCACTGGATCCACCTAGTTTTTATGCCTTTCAGCATTTCCCCCAACACACTATGTTTATATATATTTGCGTGGTATTTTTTGATGGTGCTTTCCTCTGAGTAATTGCGTTGTTTTTTTGGTAGAGTTAGTAATGAGTAGAGTTAAAGGTTGTAAGAACTTTAAATGATATTTAAATTAACAGTGAGCCTTGTAGAAATGTGTACATGAATTAAATTTAAATTTGTTTTAATAGCAACGCTGATGTTTTATTGTTAGAAAAATATTATCTTTCTTAAATTCTTAGATGATCTATATAAATTATATAATTAAATTACAATTCCAAGCTTTGGTAACGAGATTTGATAAATAATAATTCATCAAATCAAATTTGAATGAGAAGTAAAAAATACTCTTTAAGATTTAACTATAAAATCAGAGCTTAAACCGCACAATTTGTTCTGTAAAATTAATCAAAACTCATAAGCGCAAATTTATGCCTTGTGCTAAGACGAAAACTGACCAATAATATGGCTAATTATTTCCACATCCAAAGGCGCTGTTAGTGTCCACCCAGACAAGTGCTGACCAAAGTGGCTAATTACCTTAACTACCGCCACTGCAGGCAGCTTCTGCCGCAGAGTTTGCGAGTGTTTTTTAGGTGAGTGAGTGGGCGACACACCGTTGGAGGTGGAAGTGGGTGTAGGAGGTGGATGGTAATGGTTGCGGGGATTCGCATAGTTGCAAATAGTTTTGCATTTCGCATTTGGCATGCGGCGGGGCGGCCTCCTCAGTGCGCTGTGAGCATGACGAGCTGTATTTGCGAAACTTTCTGTTGTTTACTTTTAATTAAAATGCATGTGGGAATCAAATTACGTCGTCGGCCATACATTTCTGACTGAATGCGAGTCTGCCCGACTGACTGTCCGCCTGTCTGTGTATGGGTACACCTGGCCCACCTACCAAAGCCCAAGCCACGAATCCAAAACCATTGCAATGGCAACAGCACAAGTGGCACACAATTATGGCGAATGCAACCGCAGCACAATGAATGCATAGGAATAGTTGATGCTTGATGGCTACATAATTACATTTTACCCAAATGCAGCAACAGTGTGGCATCTGGCCCATAGTTTTGCTAGGATCCCGAACAGAGACAGAGATGGTTAAAGAGGGGTGGCTTTAAAAACCTGCATTAGGTTGCATTCAGTGTTGGCCATTTGGTTAAGAAGTTGACTATTTTGAATTTAAAAATAAAAACTCTAGGATTTTAATTCTTCCTTGCCGGCAGCTTAAAAGTATGCTTCAAAAAAGGTTTAAGGATTTCTCTGCTATAAAAATAAAGCCTTGCTTACATTTTAGAGAAGAAATCGAAATGTTTTTAGCAAAATAACCCAAGAAGTGAGCTTCTTGCACCTTCTCAGTTCTGGAACCCCTTTCGAGACTCTGTTCCTGAGCTAGTTTTTGGGCCAAACTAGTTGGCATCACTAATACCAGTTTGACCAAGCAGAAGCAGCTGGTGTCTAGCCACTTTTTGAGTGCGCAATTTTTTGTATTCATTCATGAAAAAGCCAGCTAAAGAAAAGCCAACAATACAAAACAGAAACAAAAAAAAAGAAAATAATAGGAAAATGAAAAAAGAGTTGCTGCGGGTAGCACATTGTTGTGCAAAGGAAATACAGGTGAGTGAGCGAGTGTGTGCGAGTGGGGATTGCAAAATTGAATGAATGAACATGAACCCGGCCACGTTGCGGGTGTACCACCAACAGCAGCAGCAAAAGGCAAAACAACGAGTGTGCACAGGCTGTTGTATAAGCCAAATAAAACCACCAACGACTGACTGAGCTGCACTCACTCTGTTTTTTATGAATGGCAGCCGGGCAGCCGGGCAGGCAGCACCGCTATATTTGGCCGTTGATGGCTACGAGGTGCAAATGTTAATGAAGCCAACATTAGGCAGTGATGGGAGAGCTCCAATGGTATAATGGTATTTGTACCTAAAGGCATGGCTAGGTACTTCCATTTATAACAATCTACAATAAATATGCAGTTCAATTGGAAAATGTAAATTAAAAGAATTGAATATCTATTAAGAAATTATAATTCAATATCCTATTGAGTTGCTTTAAGTCTTTAATTAAAAAAATTAGCTTTCTGCTTTGAAATGAAATAAAACCTAATGGTCTTTAATACATTCTTCATAAAGTTAACTTCATTAAAGGTTCAAACTTCTCAAAGTTGTACCTGGATTTAGGTACACAAACACCTTTCGCATCACCTGGAAAACGGTGAAAGAAATTGCAGGCCAAATGCATAACGGTCTTTGCAATGGCCCAAAGAGAAAGAGATAGAGCGGTAGACAGAGAGAGAGTGGCAGCGGTAGCAGCCGTTCATTCATGTTGTCTTCGACTTGGTTTTTTCCGGCAGCCGATCATAAAAATGTGCAGCCAACGGACCATAAATCTGGCGAAAACATTTCCATGACGTAACCGAGGAATGTCTGTCAACTGAAGGCGGAAAAATATATGCACTTTAGCATGGCTTCAATTCCAATTCTTTTGACCGGATAAACAACTTATTTTATAGAATTTCTATTAATATTTAAAATTAAAAAAATTGATAAATCGCTTCATCGCTACGTTTTTCGGAAGAACCCCTTTCTATCGATAAAATAGATTATTAGTATTCGGTCAAGAAAAAATCGATTTTTTCGATAAAAATGATTTATGTACTGTTGCCAAACAAAGGGAGCCCACGTAAAGTTCAATATATTCCCGTATGGAATTTAGAATCAAAGTGAGACATTAGTTACATTTTGTCAGGATTTTCAAAAAAAATAATTTTACAAATAAAAAAATAAATTATAAGAAAAGTATCGATTAAAGCGATATAATATTTATTTGATAAGCTATTCGATATTCCAATAAACTCTATTTAATTCGATTAAGTGACATCGATATTTTTTATAAAAATGTTATAATACTGTTGCTATGCCGAAATCCAATATATTTTCATTAAGAATTTAAAATTATAAGAAGCATATTCAAAATATTTATTGAGACTTTAAATGAACAAATAATTAAAAAATTTTAAACATAAAAGGTCATCGATTGCATCAATAACATCGATTTTATATCTTCTAAACTAAAAATGAATCGATTTTTGAGAGATTATTTCACATTAAGCTTTTTCATATTAATAGACTCTGAGTTATTTTCGATGACTCCCAAAATTCAATACATTTCCGTATGGAAGGATCAATAAGGAGGGAAAAATGTTAAACGCGATCCGTTCGATGGATGGGGTAATGGTTAATCTTGATTGTGACGCAGACCCTCCACAAAACACATGGCCGCAAGGCTGCTGGGGCAACAAGTGCAATCAATTTTTATGAATGAATGGAGAAGGCGGCATTGATCAGTTGCTCTTGTTATTGCCTCCGCCGCTACCGTTACGCCCTGCCGCGTGCAGGGCAATCGGAGGGGAGAGACATTCGGAATGGTGTTTAATTTATCGAAATGTGTAGCAAATGTTTATTTGATCAATGAAATGAATTATTGTACGAGCATCTGTGTGTCTGTCTGTGTGTGCGTTTCTGTCGCTGTACAAACAAGCAGAACGTCTACCAAATGAATGAAACAACAAAAACAGAGAACTGTAGCAGCAATAACTTCCATAAAAGCCGCTCAAAAATGTGGGACGCAATTAAAAAAAAAAAAAAAAAAAAGAACAGAGAGAGTAAAGAATAAAAACAACCACAACACATTTGTAATTGATTTGTTTTCCATACAATTTATTGTCCACTGTTTGCTTATATTTTTGCTCTTTTTTTGGGCCACTTGTTAAGGTTTCTGGTTACTTTTACTCTGTGTTATTGTCAATTAATTGAGAAGGCAGAAGAAAGAACAACCCTCAATGAAATTATGTATGCCGGAGACAGTGTACAACTCAATTAAGTGAGTAAAAGCAAGTTGGTTACTTGTTAAGCTTAATATTATGAAATAGTGATAAGAGGAAATAAGAGGAAATATTCCCCCTAAAAAAACTCATATTAAATAAAGGAATTACAAAAAAGAATATCATTCTCTATATTCGAAAGAGAACTATTTACAATGTAACTATTTTTTTAAGTCCAAATAAGGTACAATGTTTCCATAAAACTAATCAATAAGTAACCTTTTGAGTCTCCCCTTCAGATCCATTGAATTAATTCCACGTTGGAAGTGACTGAAAGGGTTCAAATCACCGGAATACCAATTAATGGAACACTGCAAGCGCCAAGATTGATTGGCAATCGCCAATCAACGCGATGGACGCAACCTGCGACGTGTCAGAAATTAATGGGCTAAGCGAGACAAAACTTTAGACTTTTTCTGTATTTGTTTGTATTTTTTTTTTTCCATATATTTTCAACGGCGGCGGCAACCACTCAAATGACAATTTCCGGCCGTCAGTTTGGCAGTGCCAATAAATTGGCAACCCTGCTCGTATTTCAACGGCCACGCAGAAAGAGCGAATCGAAATCTATATCCACAGTCTCAGCCGCAGCCACAGCCACATCCAAGTTGAAAAGGCCGACATCACACACTATATATGATATGATGTGGGTGCCTAGAAAAATGACTCTGGCAGCGATAACTATAAAGTTTTATGGCATTTTACATAGCATTAGTCGGTCCAAAAAAAGGTAAGCCTGCCTGCCTGCGAGTGAGTGTCTGTGAATGTTGTTAGCCAGTTACTAAATTTGGCTTAAATGAAGGCGAAACTTGTTACGTAGCCGGCCGGTGGTCGTTCGGCATCCCACATGGTCACCAGCAGCGTTGTTAGCTCAAATCATGAATGAATAGCCCCCGGCACAAGTCTGTCACTCAGTCAGTTTGTCACTCATTCAGCCAGTCAGTCAGTCAGTCAGTCGGTCAGGCATTCAGTCAGCTGGCCATAATTGATTTTCGAAACGAGCGCAGTAAACATGACGGCGACAAATTTTTCGTCTAAAATGTGACAAAAATCGGGGGAAAAAAACTAGCAAAAACCGACGACACCATATCCGAAAAAGCCGACAGCCGCCATATGGACAACATGTGCATGCGACTGCAGAAATTGTTGTTAATTCATTCATTAAGCGTCCAAAGAGACTCGACCACTGAAGCGACTGAAAACCAAATCAAATGAGTCTGAAGAATAAAATAAAGACAGAAGGAAGCTCACAGGAAATTTAGAAATAGAGTTTATTGTAGAAAAATTATTAAATTTTTAAAAGCACACACAAGAGCTTAAAATTGTCAGCAATTTAAAGAATATATATCAAAGATACACCTTTAAGGCATACTTAAAAGTCTCCTTTGAAAGCACTTCACCTCCCAGAATCTCCCTTGAAACTTAACCATAGTTCAGATATATGCACATTCGATTTGGCCACCTCATCGTGTGACCTCTTTGTGGCTTGAAACGTCCCTGTCACCCGTCCGGTCTCATCATCATTCAGTCCGTCAGTCCGTCGCTCAATTCATTCATTCAGTGAACCAACCACGCGCCCTGTGGCTGCATTTGGTAGCTAATTTGCATAGTTTTTCAGACCGGTGCTCTTTATACATATATATATATTGCGTTGGCGTTACGGATCGGAACCTTAAGGCCTGGGAAAGTGTTGCGGCCTGCCAAAGATGATGATGATGATGATGATGATAGTGGCGGTGGCTGTGGTGGTGGTGGTGGTGGCAACGTAGATGATGACACTGTGGGAAACCTTAGCAAATGTGGGCTGCTGCCGCTAATGAGCTTGTAGTGTCAGCGGAAAAATATAAAAACATTGCGAGTGTGTTTGTGGGGATGGCAAGAGATGACTCTTGCCGATTTCCTACTTTTGCTATTGTCTCAGTGGAAGTTGGTCTAAAAATAAGATCTTCTTGGGAGTATTGCATATATTTTAGTAAGTTTCTATGAACTCGGGATGTGTGTCAGTGGATATTGACAAGAATATCATCAGTTTTTTTTTTACTTTTGTTTTTAAGGAATTTAAAACAAAGTTTAATAACTTAAAAGGTTTCATTGTGTTATTTTATAGAATTTACTAGGGTTTTGTAATACATTTTGTGATAAAAAGAGTACACATCTTTTGTATTTAATAAAGTCTTGAAAAATAAAATAAGTCACACAAGGGGTCCTTCAGCCTAGACAAAATTTAGAGCCTGCCTTGCATTAAATTCCCAAATTAATCTAGAAGGAAACTGTTGATATCTACACTGAATATAAAGGGGATTTAAAAACAGATACTAATGAGGAAGAAGATGATTAAACTCCTTAACGGTTCACCATTTCAGCCTGTAGCTTGTCTTGTCTCAAAAAATATATAAAAACCTCTTTAAGAAGCCTTTTTAACAAAGATTAAAATTAATTTCAAAAAGTATTCTCCGCTAAACATTGGTATTTCAGCTATTGCTAATTAAGTTCCATTGTTTCAGCTGCTTCAAGTGACAAAAAATAAGCAAAACTGTGAAGGAAAGAGGGCCAAACTCAACTCGAGTAGCAAACATTGAAAATGGTTTACTTGAAAATAGAAAATTGCTGAACAAACAGAACGCGACGACGACGACGATGAAGAGGGAATCGAATGTCGAATGGAATCAAATAGCCATATGTGCGGGGCTCGTATATATCTCTCATTTTTGTTCTTATTGTTTTGTACACTTTATCCGCGCTTCCGTTGCAACATTTCCGCAGCTGAAGTAAGCAAAAAATACAACAAAGAAAAATAAACTAAAAGAAATTAAATTAAATGAAGCGAATTTTGTGATTATCTAATTCCCATTAAAAAGCCAAAGCAAACTCAATTAATTCATACATTTAAGGCGTGTGAAATTGATTAGGTTGCGCGTTGCCTCGAAAAAATATTTGCTAAATTGGAATTTGAGTTGTCATATCCGCTGCGGATGACCATATAGACTCCACAGATATATATATTATATAGATAGATAGTATCTGCGTTTCTGCATGCGTATCTATATGGTATATAGAGCGGCCTGTATTTTTAGTTGGGTGTTCAATCTTCTCGAGACTGGGGGGCAGACGACACACACAGCCAGTGAAATGGTTACAGTGCGTGTTCTGCTGTTGGCTGAGCGCCCGCCATTCGGCTTCTTGGGGCATGAATCATCATCCTCATCCTCATCCTCATCATCTCGGTGTGCCGGGCTCTGCTTGGTGCATATTTTTGTTGCATTTACAAAAATACGCATTTTATGTTTACGGCGGACGCAGCCAGACAGACAACGAGACCGACCACGAGCAGGAGGAGGAGCCAGAGGAGGAGCACCTCCCGGCTGCACCCCGCCTCCTCACGCACTCATAATTCCAATCAAAAATAGTTTTTTGGCCAGTGCAAAAAACATTTACAACTTTGTCGCCGGCTACGAAATTCAATTTGCAAAAAAATATCGAAGAGTTGCCGGCAGACAGAATCTGGCAAATTTTCCAAACTGCGTACTAGTTTTTCCTTTTCCCTTTCTTTTTTTGTAATTTTTGTTTATCGTTGGACTATACGAACTGTTAGAAATATCCCGCCACGGGCAGAAATAAATAATGTGTACATAAATTGCAGAGCTTGCGCTCGCTCACCTATTAAAAGGTTATCTCTCCCTCTATGCGGCTGGGTCGGGCCGAAAAAAATATTCATTTGGCTAATTGTCTAAACAAACACAGTGCGAAATTATGTTAGCGCATCAGTCTGGGATCTTTCTTTTCCTTTGGTTTGGGGGGATTTTTCTCTTTTCTTTTTCGTTTTTATAATGCTTTGTTTCGTTATTTTTGTTGGTTTGTTAATCTATTTGGAATTGTTGCATAGGCTGTTTGTGTGGTCTTTGATAGAAAGGTTTAAATAATGTAAGAATAACGTCGAAAAGTAATAGGTTAAAGCTGATTTTAAAGCTGATTTGTTTATGCTTATTTCTAAAATTGTTTCACTTTTCTTTTGTAAAATAACTTAATAACCATTTGTGGTTGAAATCATTTATAAATATAAATGCGTATTATGTATTATTTTAATTGTTTGATCTCTACTTTTTATACAAAATATAAATGGGATGACACTATTTTATATTTTTGCAGCGAGGTTGAGGATTTAAAAATTAATTCTCAATGTTTTCATTTAGTTTTCATTTACTTATATTAATTTATATCAATTATCTATAGTACTCTGCTAAATTTGCAATGTTTTTAATAAATCTATCGCTTTCTCGTTAAATTTTACGATATATTTTATTATTTTCTCATTAAACTTCTCAGCAGCTTTCAAAATAAATGAATTGATATATATATATTCCTATGGCAGCTATATGATATAGTAGTTCGATTTTGATAAAATTAAAATTCTGGAATAAAATAAATGGGCCATAACTCAAATTATATGAACATTTGATGAAAATTAGCAAAGTTATAATTTTTTTCCCCAACATTTTCCGATTGTTCCTATGGCAGCTATATGATATAGTCGGCCGATTCGGCCCGTTCCGACATATATAGAAGTGAGAGCATATAGAATACTATCTGAAAAATTTCATTTAGATAGCTTCAAAACTGAGGGACTAGTTTGCGTAGAAACGGACGGACAGACAAACGGACAGACGGACATTGCTAGATCGACTCGGCTGTTGATGCTGATCAAGAATATATATACTTTATAGAGTCGGAAATGTCTCCTTTACTACGTTGCAAACTTCTGACTAAAATTACAATACACTGCAAGGGTATAACAAGAAGAAAGTAATGACAAGAACAAAAATAATTCCTTGTTTCCCCCGACAAGGTTATAAAATATGGAAAAAGATTTTTCTTAGTACTTACCGGAATTTTGGATGTACGCAGGAACTCTAGGAGAGCCTCCAACGAGCCCAGCGTTGAGGCCTGAACGTAGACGCCCGTCGGGGCCAGTTTAATGTGACTAAGGGCGCTCTTCAGTTCGCGGGCGACTTCATCTCTAAAAGAGAAATTGAATTTAAAACAATGTAAATATATGAACTAATAAGAGATAAACTCACGTGCAGATCTCCACTTCATCCGGCTTGTGTGCAATCAGAAGATTTATGCCAGCAATGGCCTTCTCCAGATCCTTGGCAGCGATCTTCACGCCCTGCGCCGCCTTCACCTCCTTGTACTCCACGTAGGCGTTCTTCACGCGCAGCTCCTTCATGGGCTGGGGCATCAGAAGCGAACGGATTTGGGTGACAATGGGACCATCTGTGCCGGCCACAACCATGGTCTGGCCCTCGCGCAGCTTGCCATTGATTAGGATCGCATCGATGGTGGTTCCCAGGCCGGGCAGTGCCTTCACCTCCAAGACGGTGGCCTGCAGCTCCTCGGAGTACATCAGACGCTTGGCCAGCATGTTCTGGCAGAAGTCGGTGATCATGAACAGCAGATTACCCATGCCCTCGCCCGTAATGGCGCTAGTCGGGACCAGCGAGATGTAGGTCTTGGGGTCCGTGTTCTCGTAGAAGAGAGCGGCATTCAATCCCTGCTCGGCAAACTGCAGAATGACCTCCTTGGTGCGCTGCTGGAACTCCAGCTGCGTGTTGCTCTGCTGCTCCTTGAGCACATCCCGCACGTCCCGCCTGCCCAGCTGCTTCCAGTCGTACAGACGATCGATCTTGTTGAGGGCCACGATGAAGGGACACTTCTTCTTCTTGAGCAGCTGGATGGATTCGAGGGTCTGCGGCTCCAGGCCGTGCATGATGTCCACCACCAGGATGGCAATGTCGCAGAGAGAGGAGCCACGGTTCCGCAGGTTACTGAAGGACTCGTGGCCGGGCGTGTCGATAATCAGGAGACCCGGCAATTTGTGCTGGAATCCAACGGCTGCCTTCACGTACTTGGTCTGCTCCTTGATGGCGTCGATGGGCACATTGGTGGCTCCAATCTGCTGTGTAATTCCGCCCGCCTCCGAGTCCTGCACATGCGTGCGCCGCAGCTTGTCCAGAATCTTGGTCTTGCCGGTGTCTACGTGTCCAAGGACACACACAACGCCCGCGCGCAGTTCGTCGGTTGTGCGCTTCTTCTCCGCCTCTGCCTGGCGCTTCAGGATGCGTGCTTCGGCACGGAGTCTGCGGGACTCGGGATCGTTGGCTAGGGCGGTGTCTTTCTCCTCGGATTCGTCACTGTCCCCGTCCGAATCATCGGTATCCTCCTCATCCTCGCTATCGTCCTCGTCGGTGTCATCGCCATCGTTCCCATCCTCGGCAGCCTCGGCCTTGCCATTGTTGTTGTTGGTGGTGGTGGTGGCCTGGGAGGATTCCTCCTCGGCTTCGGGCTCTGCCTCGCTGTCAGTGGCGTCCCAGCTCTCCTTGACGGCCTCCTCCTCGGCCTTCTTGGCAGCGGCTGCAGCAGCCGCAGCGGCTTGGGCTTCGGCCTCGGCTGCCTTGGCCTCCTCCGCCTCGGCGGCCTCGTCCTTCGGCCCCTTCTTTTTGTTCGGACGGATGCGGGTTCCTTTGAAAAGATGATTTAAGGGTTAAGAAACGAAAAACAAGCAAACAGGCAGTCAATTCACCTGGCCGCGGAGCTCTCTTCTCGTTGGGATCGGGAATCTCCAGACCCTGGGCCTTCAGGGAGTCCAGGAGAGCCTGAGCCCTGGCGCGATCCTCCTTCTGCTTTTTGGTGAGCAGTTTTCCCTCGGCCTTCAAGCGAGCCTTTCGCTCAGCCTCGCGCTGCTTCTTCTTCTCCTTTTTCTCAGCCTCCAGGCGCACCGCCTCAAGGCGCGCCTCTTCGCGCTCATCCTCCCGGCGAATGCGCTCCTCTTCCTCGCGCTGCAGACGCTCCTCCTCTTCCTTGCGCTTCTTGAGCTGCTCCTGCATGGCGGCCACCATGGCAGCGGACATACCCTTCTTCTTGGTGTCCTTCTTCTCCTCCTCGGGCTCAGCCTTCTTGTCCTTCTTACCCTTCTTGCCCTTGTTCTTGCCGGTCTTCTCCTCCTCTTCGCCACCGTCGGCGGTTTGGACCTCATCGACAGCTTCTGGCTGGACTTCCGGAGCTGGTGGTGCCTTCTCCGCCGGCTTGGCCTTGGGCTCCGCGGCGGCCTTCTGCTTGGCCTGGGCAGCCTCCCGCTTTTGGCGCTCCTTCTTCTCTTTCTTCTTCTGGGCCGCTGACTTCACGGTGCTGCCGCCGTCCTCATCTTCGTTCTCCTCGTCGGCAGCCTCTTCCTCTTCGGCGGCCGCCTTGGCCTGTGCCGGCTGCTTCTTGTTCTTTTTCTTCTTGGAGAACTCCTCGTCGGCCAGATCCTCGGGCGAGACCACAGTGGTAGTGGCGGTGGTTGCTTCGCCGGCATACTCGGCCTGCAGCTCGGCCAGGACCTTGTCCAGATCCTCCTCATCGTCGTCCTTGCCCTTCCGCTTAGCCTTCTTGCCCTTCTTTTCGTTTGCATTATTAGCCTTCTTCTGGGGCTTGGCCGGCACCGGTTCGTCATCATCCTCCGGATCGCTGGCCGCAGCAGCAGCAGCCGGCTCGTCCTGGTCGTCGTCGTCCATCAGCAGCTCAAAGGCGGACTTCTTCGAGCCCTTGCCTTTGGGTGCCACCGGCTCCTCATCGTCATCGGAGGTCGCCTTGCCCTTGCCCTTTACTTTGAGCTTCTTGACTGCCTTGGTCAGCGTCTGGACATCCTCGCCAGCGCTGTCCTCGTTGCGGGACTGGGACTTTTGCTTGCCCTTGGCCGACTGGTTCTTCTTGTTGTTCAGGCTCACTTCGCTGTCCACGTCGGAGCTGCAGCGGAGGCACAGGGAAGTTTAGAAAGTTGCCAAGCTGGCACGGGTAATAAGTGTACTCACATTTCGTCCGCCGAGGAACCGCCTTCGACCTTGGTCAGTATCTCTTTCTTGCCCTTTTTAGCTTTAACCATCTTCCCGGCTGGGACTGCAACACGCTCCTCCGCTGGCCTCCAAAGACGAAAAGCCGTAGGTTAATCACCGCTGAAAGTTCCGCACACGCGACGCTTCTGCGGCTAAAAGGAAACTCTCGTGGAAAATGCGCTTTCCCGTTCGCTGCTGCTAGTGCTGCTCGGCTGCCCCTACCCTGCTCCTCGACACGGCGGCTACTGTTGGGCAATCGCTTGTCGCTGAATTGGCAATATGTTTGCCAATTTTCGCTGGGTTTTAATCAAATTTCAGCACACAAACACTGCGTACCGGATTTGTTGGTGCGGGGGGTAGTGCTATCGATAACGATATCGCATTGAGGTTATGTGCATCATATGTTGTTGTCGCGCGGCCAGAGTTGCCAGGGCCCGGCGTTAGCTGTCAAGGGTGGACCATTTATCGACTTTCTGGTATTTTTTAATTGTCATTTATTCTTCACATGTGCGTTCCTTTTTTTTGAATTGCGTGTAGGTTTTTTAAAAGTTATTTTAGACAAGCTTTGAACATATTCCTAAAGTTTCTTAGAATAGGATTTCCATAGGAGAATGTTTCCCTTTGTCCACATGTGTCACAGTCGGTTCTTGGCGTTACGCTTTTAAATTTATTTGGGATACGGTTTGAACATATTCTTAGTTTTTTGGCAACAGGATTTTCATGAATGAACTAATAATTACTGGTTTTGACATCTGTGTGCATTTAACAGATATTTTTAGGGCACTTTGTTTTCGGTCATTTGTTTTTTCATACCATTTTGCCTTCGATGGTCCACTGCATCCTTATTTTAAATTTTTTCTATTTCGTCTCAGGTCTCTTTAATGCAAATTAATGTAATTCCCAAATTACAAAATATTCTATTTGCCTCTATCAAATCGATTAAGACTGTTTTTGCTCTTTTAACTATTGTTTATGGCGGGATCCATATTTTGAAATATGCGCCCCATGGGAGCAATGTTTTCAGTTTTGAATTTCCCTCCATATTTAACCCTCGAAATATATAAATTCATTTATTTCACTGCGAAATCACAGCTGTTCAATTTCTTGATCTGGCAACGCTTTTACCCGTGTCTCTCGCAAATATAACCACAATTTTGCATTTCAATCATTTTCATAATATTTAAATGCTTTTAAACATCGATGTTTCATCAATGTTTTGTTGAAAAACATCGAAAACATCGATGTCTCCATACATCGATGTTTTTTCACCTCTAGTACCTAGCTTTAAATGCTAAATGCGATGTACTGCATCTACTATCGATAGTATCGATAGTAAATGCGATGTACTGCA
>JAEIHY010016150.1:0-53262 GCA_018904565.1 Drosophila tsacasi
TGAAAACTAAAAACTTATCAGAGGAAAAGTCCTGTGTCCTGTGAAGGAATTATAATTCAAATATATAAAACATACAAAATATAAAATAAAAATTTTCATAGAATGCTGCTTCAAATTATTATTTATTTAAAATGAAGCATGCATGTTGGGAAGCAGACTATTTATTTCGCATTTGAGAAGTTTTAATTTAAAATCTTCAATAATAATTTGTTTTCTCGTTAGAAACTTGTGACTAATACAATAACTATATATATATATATAGGTATGTATATATAATATATATATATGAAAACAAAAAATATATATAAAATATGAAAATTTATGAAGATTTCAGGCCAAAAATATGTTTTTAAGCATTTGCCTTTATGAATAGAAACGCGAATTTATTGAATATTAAATGCATTTTAATTTATTTGTGTTCCCAGCCCTATTAGTGTGTAAACTAATTACTAAGCCACTGAGATTCAGTAATGAAAATTTGAAATTTTAATGGTTGTTTTATTTGATATTATTTAAGCCAATTAGAATATTAATAATTAGAAACACAAATAAATATATGTCGTAATGAATACATCAGGTTAATTTGTGTGTAATTGATGATGCTGGATTATTATTTAGTGTTTTAACAAATTAGTAAACTTGTATAAAAGACAAACATGCACCTCATTTCTCAAAGAAACTATAATTAGTTTATTGGAATTGCCATTTTTAATAAGCTTTTTGCATTTTCTTTCTGGCAGTTAAGCTGCTCAGCAATTCCGTAAATTCTGGTAGAGCATTCAATGACGAGCGATGTAAATGTGTCAATAGTGTGTTTGCTTTAGCTAAGTGCAAAAATATACTCGTATGAGAGGTAGCGTACATCCACAGAGAGCTACTTATCTGGGCAATGTCAAGAGCACGATCCGCCCGAGAGATAAGTCGTATATCTTCGTTGGCAAATCCGGTGTGAATCATATTTATTTATGATTCGCGGCAGAACTCAGTGCTTTTCGCTCAGTGCGGCGGGGCGTTTTTATGGCAACCGTGTGATGATCTGCCGATAGCCAGTTGCAATTACTGCTGCAATTGTTAACGTGTTGCGGCTTCTGACTGAAAGGCCACGCCCCCCGTAACGATCGGGCGGCAATTGTGTTTCGGTTGCCCCAAAGCATTTGTCATAAATCAATACCGTTCCGAGGGGCTGGTGTCCTGGGTGCTGCGCGCTGCCGGGCCGGGCTGCCCCAGTCAATGGTTAGGGGACTCTTCCCGCTCTCGAGTGCAATAAGTTGCACTATTTTCGATGCGCTCGCCCGTGCATTCTGTGCAAGCATTTTATTTCATTTCGCAGTTGTCAGTCAAACGCTTTGTCAGCCCGCCGAGCACATCAATAAGCGGCGAAAAAATACGTTTCAATCGAAATTTATTTCTCGCTTTTGGCGTTGTGTGTGCGTGTGAGCCCCAACAAAATATTTGCATGTAAAAGAATTTTCCGCCATCATCGCACGGGAGCGCAAGCAGAGAGGCGAGAGGAGCAGGAGGAGAGTGCGGGTAAAAATTGTGAAATAAAATTTTAGCATACGTGACGTATACGCAATATATTTAATTGCATTGAAGGCCCTCAGTTCTCTTTGTTTCCCACCGCCATTCGGTTTATTTTCGTGCAAGAATGTTTAAAATGAAGTGTCAGTGGAAAAATTGATCTATACATGCCCGTAGTTCCGTGTTTAAAGGCAACTTCAAATTGAAGACTGAATAATCCACCTGCGTGTTTGAGCAATCAAGACCTTCACATTGGTAATGAATTTTACCAAGATCATTGAAGTTTTTCATTTTGGGACAAACATTGAGAAAAATTTAAGGAAAGATTTACCCAGCCCCTAGTGAATGTGTGTTAACATTAGGTATGCGTCACAGTTTAAATAAAAATAAGGCATTATTTTTCAGGCGCTAAATACATATTTAAAGTGTCTTGGCAGTGGGTAAATTAATATACACCAGCCATGATTTGCAGTAATTGGGTCTGAAATTTAAACCAGAGCCCAAATCTCTACCTGCGTGCGAGCAAAATAATGGCCTTGTCTTTGAAAATCTCAAAATACTCAGGAAATGCTACAAATGCCGCCCGAATTAGCATAAATCACTGGCGGCGGCACAGGGACAGGGATTTTCCAGCCAGCCACGGTAGCTTCATTTAATGGCAGACATTAATAACCCGATTTAATTTATGGCCCAAAACTAACAAAAGCCCAATCCGCAAAACTGAGCAACAAAGGAGCCAACTTCGGAGGGAGACCCGACTGCAGCGCAGTGCAGTGCGGCAATTACTCAAGTGCGCCGGGACAAGGACCTAATATGGTTTAAGGCGCCGCTCTCTCTGTCCGCAGAGCCAGGGCAGGTGAAATTTGTTTGGCCCAGCCCCAAAAATGCCTTTGAGGCAGTGTTTTGAATTAATTAGCAAGAGGCAGAGGCAGAGGCAGAGGTACTGGAAGTGGCACTGGCCATGGCAACAATGTGGCGGCTCCTCCGCTTGTTTGCGGCCTGCCCGGCTATCTCTGAAAATAATTTACAGCTGCCGTTGATGTCATGAATATGCAAGTAGGCGGCCGGCGGATGAGTGGCGGAATGTGGGACTGGGATGTGGGCCCACCTGGACCTGGCTCGAGCGGAAGAAACAACAATCGGGGCAAACAAACAGCGCCATAAACTGCCGGCGAATTGGCAAACAGGGGGTGGTGCGATTCCAGAGGAGCTTATCGCCACCGCAGCATCACACCTCAGTTCCGCTAGATAAGATTGCGATGGCCCGCAGAGTGTATAAAAAGCGGGTCTTGGATTAGCATAGGTCAGTCTATCGAAAGCCTACCGCCATTCACCATGAAGTTCCTTCCTCTATTCGCTGTACTTCTTCTACTCGGCTGCGCCTCTCTGGGCAGTGGAGCTGCTGTGGGCAAGCCCACGGGCCAGCCCGGCTGCCAAACGGAAGAGGAACTGGCGGTACGGGACTATGCCCACTTCTACCTGAAGAGCTCCTACTGGACCTGCGCAACCCTGGGAGTTCCGGCCACCCTCAACTCGTGCCCCGTCGCCCAGGCCTGGTTGGATGCAGTCAAGGCCTGTGTTCCGTGGGCACAGTGGTACTGGTCACCCACCGTCCAGCCCCCCAGCGAGCCCCTGGCTGCTGTCTAAGAATGGAAGCCATTAGTCAAAGAGGTTCTGAAATAAATAAAGGTTAAATGAAGCCAAATTAGTGGTTTTATTTTTACAAATCTCATCTTGTGGGTTGCTATGTCATGTAATCTCTCAGCCTTGATAAGTTATCTAATGGAATTTTTTAGCACACAAATATTTTGCAACTGCAACTTAGAGTGTAACGCTTAAATAACAAATGCAATTAGGTATCTGGGCAAATATGTACTGTTCGTGAGATAAATACTCGCAATTTCTTGTGGAGAGTGGCTGTCTAATGATCAACAGAGTTTTTTTTTTCAAATATTGATACTCCCTAGTTCTTAGTCAAAATATTTTTTCTGAATACATTTTTAACTTCAGGTAAATTAAATGCTTAATATAGAGTTCTTAATTAAGGAGTTGATGGTTGGAATTCAATTTTACTCAAACATTTATACTTAAAAGTTGGACTTGGACTGTTTGGTTCTCTAACCTAATTCAACTTTTTATAATATTTATTCTACCTTTTAAAATATACAAAATTCTTTAAGCAAACTATCTGTTTGGTCATAGAGTTATGCCTATTTGTGTTGTCTAAATGTTTAAATAAATTACAAAAAAAAACCCTTATTTTGTTTCCCAAAAATATTAGGTTTAAATCAAACTAAGGAATAAACAAGTTCAATTTAAAACTACAAGCATTTAGCTTTAAATCACAGCTAAGCAAACAAAAACCCAAACTCTTAAAATGTAGATGAGTTCAAATATCAAAGCTTTTAAGCTGGATTATTTAAGGAAATACACAATCTTTACGGCATTTTAATTGAATTTGAATTTGATAAAATACGATTTGCTTAACAAAGGAGATTCGATGTGAAATTATGCTCTTGAAAATATATTTATTTCCTCAACATCCTGTAATGTCTCTTCTGCAGCCATGTCTGGACGGGACTACAACGGTGAGCCGGGCTGTCGCAGTCCGGAGGAGCTGCAGCAAAGCTACCGTCACTTCTGGGACCCCACCGCCTACTGGCACTGCGGCGCTGATCGGGATCAGCCCGCCCAGTTGCTCCGTTGTCCTGCCAACGAGCTGTTCTACGACCGGGAGCGGCGGTGCGTGAAGTGGAAGGACTGGCAGTGGACTGAACCGCAGGAACCGCCCACAAAGCCGCGCAAATAAAATACAGAGCACGCATGTATTGAAACAAATTGTCGAAAATATAATTAAAAAGCGCTTTCCGATTTTTCCCCGGCTGAGTGCCGGTTAATTTATGCGCGCTGGTGGGCTCCGGGAGGATGGGCAAGGACATAAGCCGCTTTCGGGGAGGAGGCTGATGTGCCGGCTGTTGATGGTCGCGGGGATTTGGCGCCATACGTGCAACAATTACGAAATGTGCGTGGGCGGGGGCGTGGGACGAGGACCTGTCCCCTTTTTTGGCCTCTGTTTGTTTGCGCAATTTGGTAAATTGACATGACGGCAATTTCCCATGGTCCATGGGCCGCTCTGAGCTCCAAGGACTTAACTTCGCTTGCTAGTTTTAATAATTTTTAATTAGCTGCAGCGGAAAGCTCTCAAATGGACAAACAAAACGTGTAGCCCGCTTTGCGGCGGTCCGGGTATTATTCTGCTCGCTAATGTAATTGCCAAAAATTTTCTGTGTGCCCCAATTTAATTTGGAATCAAGCGCCATTAAAGTGGGAAAAACCCAGCATTAATTATTGTTGAATTTAAAGCGAGAGTGTGTGCTTTCAATCTATTTAAAACACACATTTTTATGCCACAAAAAACATTGATTTGGTAGAAAATAAATAAGCAATCTGGTTTGTTTTCCAGAGACACATTCACTGTCAATTTGTTTTGCTAGATTTGATGATTCATCAATGATGAATAATTCTTTTTATATTTTGGTAATCACTTATCAAATTCTGCCATCTGATATAGAACATTGACACGAAATACATAATTTTTTTAGATTTTTCAATTAAGTTTATTTAACCAATTATTTAGAGTTATGTTTTTAAGAAATATATGGGAAGACGTATGTATGTATGTCTATCAATATAAATTGAAAATTAAGCTCAGCGAGTTTATAATTAAGAATTTAGTTTGAGGCTAGAAACAATGTCTCAACACTGCATAATGTATATTTTTTAAATGACGAATTAATGCCAGGTATTTAGGTCCATTTTCAACCCAAAATAGATTATTTTTCCTTTTCTCGCAACCCTGCAGCTGTGACAAAGCTGTAATCTTTGTTTTTATTTTTGTTTGGCTTTCCGCTTTGAGTGTCCTTTTTTGTGTGTTTGAAGCTCGTCTTCCCCCCACAATTTCATATACACAAATCGATTTACTTGCGCATGCAAATAACTTTATTTGCTTAGGGGAAGGAAGACGACGAGGAGCAGCAGGAGAAACTGTTAACAAAAAGTCGACAGCAGTCGGGCTTGGCTCAGCAGCCAAACAAATTTGCATAAATCGCAGTTGGTAGCACACAACACAGCCAACACAGACGACGCCGCACACATGTGCTTATTCACACCCATGTACTTACGGATATATATATATAGCATATCCCGATCCGAAGCGACATCGCCAACGCCATCGACACGAAGTGAAAGGCGCAAAGACTAAGTGCATGCTTAAGTGTTTTCTTTTCTATTTACGGGCCACGGCGTTGGAGTGAGCAGCGCAGCCCCTCGTTTGTTTGCTCTGTTGCGGCTGGCTCCCCCTTGCACCCACTGCCACCCCCTGTCACCCCCTTTGTGCATATGTAAATCAAGGTAAACAGAAATCTGTTACAGCATGATACCATTACAATGACATGCAACGGACGCCCACGCCTCCTAGGACCCAAGCGGCACCCCTATGCCACACACACGAAACCACCGTTCCCACACACTGCCAAAGTAAACTAGATACTTATACACGTGTCTCATATTGACTGCGATATGTTATACAAATGAGATATTGATGCCTCGCCATTACAACGCCAGCTCCAGCCAGGACCCGCCTCCCAGTCAGCCAGACAGGCTCGTCCTCCTCGAGTGACAGCAAACAACAGAAATAGGACCGGGGACAGGAACGGCAGCAGGGCCAGGACCAGGACCAGCCACGGCAACGGCAAACGGCAACATCAACAGCAGCAGCAGCAACATCAGCAACAACGGCAGGAAAGCCGCCGTAACGGGAGAGGCAGGCTCGAAAGTCCTAGATCAGGTTGTGGTTGGGCCTGCGACTTGTTTAACCCATTAGATGCCACCCTTGAACCACACACATGAACACGTAACAAAATTATTTGGGACAGTTTAGAGTTCTGAAGACGATTGGCAATATATTTATGAGACTGCAAAAATAATATTATGCACTTTTATTATTGAATAACTTTATAGTTTTCTTGGTTAAAAGTATATAATAATATTTAAAAAATTGTAATAAGTAACTTCCAAAAAATCTCCACAAAGTCTTTCCATTTACTTCCATGCCAAGGGCTATATTCTCAAAGTCACTGATTGCTCTTTGGGACATTGTTCGTTAATGGGTTAAGCTGCGGCCGTCATGACCATGTTGTAACGGGTTACCGTTGCCGCACCAAAAGGACTCCTCCTCCCTTACGTAACCAGATGCGGTGAAAACCGCATACAGAAAATGGGGAGAAGAAGCCGAGAAAGGACCTCTATGTATGTGCGTGTCCAATCGCAAAGCAATCGAATCACACGGCAAGAGAAAGCAAAGGGTGCATCAAAGTGAGGGGAAGGAAAGCAATCAGAAAAGGAAAGCCAAAAGAAGACAATAGGAAAGAGCAGATGACAAAACTGAGTAATTAGAAATTGAATGCCAAAGATTGGAAGGCGTACAAGCAAAGAAGAGTCAGTATTTCATTTGGATTTTAAGCTTTTGATAATCATTTGGGATAATCATTAGAGAAATCACTTTATAGATATATCTTAACTTAATCTGAGGAATCGGCTAATACTGAACTCAACGATGCTCTAAAAATGGCAAACATTAAATTAAAACTCCTGGTTTGTTTACTTTTCACCCATTCCATTACGATCCGCTAGGAACCAATTTCGCGATCAATATCTAAAGAGCAACTTTCGGTCTTGCTCAGTGAATCCAAATCAAACTGGAACGAGGGGAGACCAACCCCTGGCCCAGAAAAAAAATCAAAAAACCCAGCAAAGCTGCGATTACAAATGCAGAATCGGGCAAAATGCAATAACTGAATACAAATTTGAAATGTGGCGGAAATTGAAATCTAAGGCGTTGAAGTGATTTCGTCTCGCAAAAATTCAATTGCAATGGCAGCGGCAACAATCAAGCACCGCAGCAAATGTCTTGAACAACAACAACAACAACAGCAATAAGCACTTCAGCAGCACCCTCCTCACCTCCTGATCCTGCTGCACTCGTTGTCGTCCTTATTGTGGCACGGCTTCTGGTTACTGGTTACGCGGTTATTTTGGCTCCTTTCACAACCCCTTAACCGGGTTGGGTGCACAATTTTTCCGCTGCATGCAATTTTAATGCGATTTTGGATTTGATTTGTAACCGAAAAATAAGCCAAACAAACTTTTCCCTTTCGAAAGTGGTGCCTTGGTGGGCTGCGGTTGCATTGTTGCCGCCATCGTTGTCGTTGTCCTTGTTGTTGCTCGAGTTCCTGGTCCTGCTTCTCCTCTAGCTCGGGGTCCTGCTCCTCTCCTTGTTGCTTGCTTGGTTGTTAAGTGCAAATATAAATTCAACCGCGCCGTGAACTCCTATGCAGGAGGGGTACACACTGGGGGGAGAGACTTTCATCAGTGTTGCCAGAAAAACATATTTCAAAAAAAATGGGATTGGTGGGTGATAAAAAATAATGCCAAAAAAATAAACAAATTCAAAGGATAAATTAAATATGGAAAAAAGAGGCTCAAAAAAAGGTACAACATTTATTAATAGCAATTAATATTTATTAGTTAATTGAGAATTGCTGTGAATGTATTATTTTCTTTTAATATTTATACTTATTATAAGAAAATTATTATATTTCATATTAAAAGCACCGCACATTTATATTTTATATTTAAAACTTCAAACGATATATCATTCAACTCAAAAGTATATGTAGATATTAGGTATTTTATACATTACTCGTTTTATACACATTTCGTTTAAAACGGAAATTTAATTTCTTCTTGTTATGTTTAAATAAACTACTAATACCTCATCTTTCACACTTATCTATCTGAATTCTAAATTATAAAAAATACTTTCTTGAAATATATAGAATTAGTTCTGGGGGATCCCTTTAAAAGAGACCATTTCGGCAGCACTACGGGCTGTATAAGGAGAGAGGAATGCGTTGCACCCTGCTGGGCGCTAGGGTCAAATATTTATTTGTTGCAGAGCACAAATTTTATGCTGCATACTTTCATGCGCCGCTGCAGCACAATAGGGCACAAGAGTCGCCGTCGCCCCACTGCCAGGGGGGTCGGAACTGGAACTGGCACTGCCACTGGAAGTGAGGCGCATAAAACCTTCCGCTGCCATTCAAGTGGAAAAGTTTAAGCCAACTTTTCCGAACCCTCCGCCGTCCTCCCGCTCTGGTCCGCGCAACGCAAACAATTCAAGCGCGAAAATGCGCGCACTGAAAAATCATTCAACGGAAGCCGCAGCAGAGGGGGCTCAAAAGAAGAGGAGGAGCAGGACTGCGCCGCTGTCACCACTCGATGGTGGAGGTCTAAAAATGCCAATTATGCCCCTGCCACGGCAAGTGCCTTGTGTCATTGTGACTTCGAATCGAAGGGAAATAATAAGAGCGGGAGAAAACTGCAAGCACATTGCGTATGCGTCCTGTGGTGGTCAGCTGTATTTTTAGCTTCAAAAACTTAATTAAAGCAGCAACACTTTGGCCAGGGGTCAGAGGTCAGAACAGAGTCGCCAACACTTCAGCCCACTGGCGAAACTTTAGGAGCTGTAGGAGCGCAGGCCACAAAACAATTGTAAACTCAATTAAATCCAAGCACCGCTGCGGCAGTCGGTTCGGCCAACTCCAACTCTTAACTACAGGCCCAAGTTTTCAGCGAATTCTCGAGAACTCAGCCCGTCCACTGGGCATTTTCACACTCTACACGGTCCTAGGAGGGACAGGAAAACTTATTTAAAAGAGACATTAGGGTACCTAAAAATGTGACAATAAAACTTTTGATTTTTTCTTGTTCTTAAAATTTAGATTGTAATAACTCAGGACAATTCGAAAGATTTCCTTGCAGTGCACACACTCTTCTCTAAAGAGCGAATCTCCCCGGGTGTGCTGATAACATACGACAGTTGTGACTTTAAAAATCCCCTTTCGCAATTTTTGCACAAAACTTGTGCAGAATTAATGGCCCGAACGGCCCAGGCATCCATGCAATTAAAATGCAACAACAGAGGCATACAGGAGCTGGAAAAGGAGCAGCAGCAGGACCAGCAGGAGCTGCGACAACAGCTGCAGGAGTGGGCGGAAATGGAGCAGAAAGATTGCTCTGACTTTGGAGCGTTTGAAAACTCGCATGTGTGACGGGCGAGGCCCGGAGATAGCCACGCCATTTAAAGTGGCTGGCGAGGCAGCAAAACGAGCAGTGGGGCTGGAATTGTGGTGGGTTTAGGGGTGGCGACCGCACTAGTTAGTACCCTGCCCCATGGGAGGTGATGCCACACACACAGCATTGTCCAGGCACAGCCACACATACTATGCACACACGGTTTTTGCCCGCAATGGCCAAAGACAAATAATGCAATTTCCTGACTAACTCATTTGGGGTGGCAGTGAGGCAGTGGCGTACAGGGAGCAGCGGATGGGCAACTGCAGTTCCGTGTCACTGACACTTTGCCCTCGCTGCCTGGCCACCACTCAGACATTTATTACCTAGCCGGATGGGTCTGCGAGTGATCAAAGAGAGCGCTGGGAGCTGGGCGGGCTCCGAGTGCAGCCAGAAAAAAGGAGGAGCACGGGATGGATCACTCTAAGACCCACTAGATCTCCTCTCAACCGGGCAGCAGCGATTTCCTCCACGTGAGTCCCTTTGGGTTCGCTGATGCAATCATTGGCAACTTCTGGTTTCATGTTGCACTCGGCACACACCAGCAGCACCAAGATTAATGCCAGACCAGCATCGAACTTTAAACTCGTTTTTAGTCCTGACGCACACCGTGCACTTGAAAAAATACTCTCGTAAAGGAGGATTAAGTTAAGTGGAGTATTGTAGGAAAGTAAGCAAGCCTTAAAGATTTCCTAGCAAATAACCAAGATAATGATCCCTGAGCTTTGCTTTAAGAAAATCTACCGTCTGGCACCCAAATATTACTCCCAACTTTTCAGAGTGTTCGAAGCTGAAACTCTGGGTCCAAAGACCTCCAAAGGACTCGCCGGCGATGGCAGACGAAACATGTGTTCAGCAAAACCAGGAGCATGTCCTGCAGTTGGTCCTTGGCCCTGTAATTTGTCCCCCCTCGCCTGTCGTTGTTTGTTTTGCGCAAAAGTTTGCGGCGACAATTGTTTTGCGGTGTTGCGCAAAGGACGAGCCCTCAGTGGCAATCCTTCCATTCGCCATGGCAATCACCAACACGCACGCACCCGAGACAAAGTGCATTGATTGGGATTGCAGGGGAATTTTCTTGGGAAATGATTTTGCGGCTGTCGTGTAATTTTGTATTTGGCCAAGATTTATGGCCAATCGCTTTTTGTTGATTTTTTCCGCCCATCCAGGAAACGAGGCCTCAATGCGTGTCATACCTTATCATATCAGCTGCCTACTTGACCGCCGCTCATATATCAATTATTTTCCAATCAATTTTAAGTTAATAACATTTCAATTCGGACACTTTTAATCGCGATAAGTGGTCGCTGGAGAACTATAATTAATCAGCCGTCGCTGCAGTTGCGCAACGAGCGCCACTGGGTCCACTGAAAGCAGCCGAGGTATCCGCCGGCATCCACGAAGGCCTTGCCGCTCTCGCAGGGCAGCTCCTTGACGCCCTCACTGGTGCAGACGTAGAAGTTGGTCAGGTTGCTGCTGGGCTGCGGCTGGAACTGGGTGCCATCGGTGCAGGTTGGCACCGTGGCCACCGAATTCACGCAGGAGGGGTTCATCAGGTCGGCGGGCAGGCAGCCGGAGACGGTGGCATTGTTCACGAAGTAGTAGTCCTCGTCGCACTGGTCGGAGATCACTTCGCCGTCCAGGCAAAAGTAGAACTTGCGAATGTCCTCGCCACCCCACAGCTCGTCCTCGGACTGGCACACGGTGGTGACATCGCTTCCAACGGTGCCCAAGGAGGCGGAGAAGACCAGGACCAGGAGGCCGGAGAAGATCACAAGGACTGTTAAGAATTTGTTGTTTATTAAGTACAAGATCAAGAGATTATTTTCAGCCTAATACGAAGTAATGTGAGTTTCCTAATTATAGGATATTTATATTTTTCAATTAATTAAGTAATTTAACTCAGGGAAAAATGGCACTTCTAATATCTCGATATCTTACGGGTTTATTAATTATTCTCCATTATTGAGTATTCACTTTCGTCCTATTTACCTTTCAGCATGATGAATCCTTTTGTTACTTCCTATCGATTCAAAGATTTAAAACAAACTAAACGATGTTGAGGCCAGGGCTTGGGCTTTTATAACATTCTATCCGATCGGGAAACTTATCGACCCTCTCGAGAGCGACACCATATCATTGACACCTCGGATGATGAACGTAGTTCGAGGCCTGTTTTGGCTTCTGGTGTTGCTCATACGCAGCGTTGAAAGCCGCTTATCTGGTGTTTTGAATGTTGTGAATAAAGATAATGGCGAATTCTTGGCTAATTTCGAATGCCCTGTCTTTGTCAGGTATCGCGCGTCTCGAGTGGCTGGCTAAGTGATGAGCGCCTTCCAGGAACCGGAGTATAAATTGCTCTTGGAGTGCTAAACATTTTGGGTAAGGCAGGTATCACCTGCTGCGCTCACGTCTGCGTATATTCCCCGGAAAGTTTTAATTGAATTCCCATCGATAGCAAGCCTATTGGAATTTATGTCGATTATATTGTCAACTTTTCCGGGCTCCGCGAAGTTTGCCTATTTAAACTTGGTGCTCGCGTAAATAGAGTGCAAAAAGTAGGTAGAGAAAGCCAAGTTGAATTGACAACGTGACTTGGCGGCAAAACTGCCAGACGGGATCGCGTCGCCCGTCCAACTTTTTTTATGCAGGTTATGGAGGTTATCCTGAAGGTCTTGGCCGCAAAGTGACTTCTTTCCCGCCGCCAGCTGAGCTCCGTTCGGGCGCTCTAAGCCAAATCAATTAGAACTTCTGACAGCAGCTGGGCCTGCATCTGAACGACGAACCCGAAAACATTGCCCCATTATCTGGGCTGGCTGGGAGAAGAGCGTAATTAAATTTTCGACTGATTTCTGCAGCAATAATTTCCAATTTGGCTTCATTTGAAAGGCAATTAATGTCTGTGCTATCGCTTAGATAAGGACGTGTGAGAGTGTTTGTTGTGTATGCTGTTCGGTAGTCAAAATTTACGGGGCTGTGATTTGATGCGCAGTGAATCATTTGGACGCCAATAAAACCATCAAAAGAATTGCATTTTTGTTTGATATAATAGAATGGCTAATATTTTAATATGTATTTTTATACAACTTATTGAAGGACTGCCTTAATGTTTTCATATACAAATGTCAATACATTATCTAATTATGATAGGAACATTTCTTGGAACCCAATGAGATTGTCTTTACAAATAGCGTGATTTCCAACCAATCAAACGATGAGAACTGGAAACTTTTGGCCAGCCGCAGATAGAGATCTCCGGTACTATTCATTTCAGAACCTTACTTATCACGCGTGAGCTGAGGAAACTTTAAACTGGACTGGTTATCTAATCAGCAAGCTTGTGCTGCTGACGACGTCACTTTAGTCCAAAATAAAAATGCCCGAAAAGCCCGATGAAAAATGACTGTAAAAATAGCACCGATAGCATTGCAGGGAGAACATGGAAAGTCGTGCAATGAGCATGAGTATAAAAACGGAAGACAATGGCGGCGACGACATCAATCAGTCGAGTCGAGTTTTTCAGTTCGCAGCCGGAGCACGAGGAGGGAGCAAATAAATTTATTAACGAGCACAGCTTATGGCCAAATGATGAAAGCCGAAACAGTGCAGGAATAACAGTGTTTACTAGCAAATTGCAATAAGGAGGAGCGGGAAGTGAGGGAGCGAGCCACAATAAATGCCCTGCCAGCCGTTCGTGATGAAATTATTTATGAAAAATAAATGGAATATTCCTCTCCTGCTGCTGTGGCTGCTGCAGGGAGAGGTCTCAGCATCCGCATCCTCCGGCCCCGACACAACCACGACTGCAACATGCAGACACGCCACGGACATGTGGGGAGATCCGGACCCCAACATATTCTACGTGTGCTCCGATGCTGGCCAACCGCTGCAGCTCCGGTGTCCGGCGGGCCGGGGATTTTTCAGCGGTCTCGGCCACGTTGGCTGCCTGTCCTTTGCTGAATGGCCGGCCTGCCTGCCTGCCCCGGAGGAGCAGGTGGTTGTCGGGTCGTCATCAGATGGCTGTGACAGCGGCGAACACCTGCTGTCGCCCTGGTCCTCCGCGGATCCCAATCAGTTCTACTTCTGCCCTGGGCCGTCGGCCACACCTCTGCGACTCACGTGCGCCGCCGGCAAAGGATTCCTGGCCACCGAGGAGGCGGTGGGCTGTGCGGATTGGTCTCTGTGGCGTCGCCAGATGGAATGCGAGGCTTACTACTGATTGCCGGTGGATAGGGCTTCCGTGTATGATAAAAACAGCCAATAATCATCGTCATTGGATGCAGCACCTGGTGTGTCTACCCCAGTCTCTTCTCGAATCTTATTTAATTTATGGGGTAAACCTGCTGCGCCATCTCATTGTCTCACTCACATTAGTTCTTTCTGTGTAAATAAAGTAGAAAGTATATATTTATTTCGATTGTGGGTGTTTCTTTGCCGATAGAATTGGCTGAAATGCTGATAAGGGAGCAAGATCTTGATAGCGAAAACAATTTTTAGGAAAAAAGTCAAAAAAGAGGGTACTCGTATGACATTTGCAAAGGTATTTTATAGCCCAAGTACTAAAGAGCAAAAATTATTAAAATAATTGATTACAAATTTAATTTCAAAATATGAGGTATTCTTAGAAAGGTAACCGCAGTGCGTACATTTTCCCTTTATACTCTTTTGCTATTCTCTTTAAGGGATTAGCAAATTGCAAATTATACCCCATCATTGACTGAAGGTGCTTTTCACTGCAGGTATTGCTCATTTGAGCATATTAAATGATGTGCTCTAGTTTGCGGCACATGGAGTAAACCCTTTTAGTCCTCACACTCCACAAAAGCCACGCATTATCCTTTGCCATTACTCTCCTTTATGCCTGCTCCACTCCCGTCAACCGCTGTCTGTCTGCCAGCATCATAGTGGGGGTCAGCAGGACGACAACCACCCGCCCTTCGCAGACGGCTTTGATGTGCCCTTTTACTTTGTCATTCCCTTATGTGGCGTTATTTTTACTGGAGCAGGTGCTCCTCCGCCAGCTCGTCCTGGAGCTTTCTCATCCCCGCCTCGTCTTCAGGCTCGTTTACAGTCATAAGCCTTTGTTCTTGCCGCCATAAAACATCGCCCAGGACCAGTATACCATATACCTGGCCCTAAGAATGATGACACATGCAGCTGGGCATTTCGCATAAAAAACAGACAGACGGGGCGCTCTATCGGAAATTGCATTTTGCTTTGCGCGCGTCCAGATGCAGGAAATTACTGTCAACTGTTAACGCCCGGGATTTGGGATCAGGATCCCGAGTCTCAGTCCCAGCCCTCCTCCGGTGTGGAGCTTTAATAAATCTTCAATTTGCATATTCCTTTCTGTTTTTTCTGCGCTCTCTTTTCTGCCCGGCCATTAATCAATGCCCAAGGGGCGATGGCAGGCAACATCACGAATACGTAATTTTAATTGCCACTGATATAAAAGTGTTTAGCCTTTGCCGGGGCGGAAATTGAGAGTGGGTCGCAATTTAATTAAATGTTTACTTGCTGCTCTCAGCAGAAATCAATGAAAGCGACTTCTAATTTATTGCGTTCCAGGACGACGGAGACCGAGAGACCCGCAGGAGCCTGCAGGAATCGCATCCTGCTGACGCAGACAGCGATTCGCATTAGGGCGATAGTAATTAACCGATTGCCAGACGAAAAGCAGCTGATAATGGCCCGCCGAAAGCTCCTCAGGATTCCTCATCGGATTGTAAGCATTAGGTGAATAGCTTTAACTGCAGACCCAAAGGGAGTGCTAGCCTCTCAGGAAAGTAATAAATATAATTTAAGGAAGCCCAATCAGCTGGGAAATCAATAAACCACCAGCATCTTTGTCGCTGGGAAGCTGTGATGGCAAGGGGAATTTTTAGAAGAGGAGATATCAATAGTCGTATTATATCTTTAACATAAAAATACCAAATATTATTTTTGATATTAGGTATAAATATTTTATTTTTCATCATCTTAGCTCTTATATTATTTTTTACTTTAAAATTGTCTTGCATTTTCTTGAATAAAATAATAATTTCTAAAATTTGTCCCACAGAATGTACCATGAAGGCTAAATAATGCTTCAATAAAGTACAAAAATAGGTTTCCTGAAAATTGGAATCCCATTTCTCACATCCAAAATAAGGACAAATTATCAGCACTACCGGAACCCATCGTTTGGGCCAATATACAGAGCACACTCTCTGGCCATGCAGACGAGGATTCACCAGGGACCCATGACGCCGCCTCCCCCGCTTCCCGCTCCCGCTCTATGCATCATTGTTAAGGGACTCTCCATTTCGTTGATTGCCCCACCGCAGGCGCAATAATATTGATCGCCTGCAAATGTTGTTCAGATGCCCTTCAATTTATGTTCTCTTCGCTCTTTGCAGCAAAATTTAACCGAGCACACGGTCAGCCACACACACGGCACACACACTCTGGCTGGCGAGTTAATGTGGCAATGCAAATCCCAAATATGGCCAAAAATGCCATTCGAGTTGCAGCATCGCTGTTGGCCCTGTGTGGATGTGGCACCAAGGCCAGCTGCGATTAAAGCCGGCTGCCCGGAATGCAAACATAAAAGGAGGTACTGTTGCAGTTGCAGTTGCAACTAATATACGGAGTTGTGGACCAGGAGCGGACTGGCGCTGTAATTGTAAAGGAAAACTAGGTGGTTTTTAGGTTAATCCTGTTTTAAATGTTATTCGGTTAATGCTTTTTGTTTTGCAAATTTGAAGTAATTTAAACAAAATAATTTAATTTTTTAATTCAGTCAATTTTTAGATCCAATTAAATACCATTTCGAATTAAAATTTTACACAAATAAAATATCACTTAAGCCCCCTGGGGATCTCTTTTTAGAGGCGGTTTCATCACAGAGGGGTTCTATTTGTATGATAAATAATCAAGCCCTTGTTGCGGGCTCTCCGCTCCTGGACACCTGCTGTGGCTTCAATCCATTTACAGGTGTTTGCCCAGAGTCAATGCATACGCAGCCAGCCGTAAAACATTTGTCACATTTGCATTAAAAGCAGCAACAGCAGCCATCCAGGGGACCTGCTTTATGCGTGTTTCCATATCCGAAACCCACACCGAGACCACCACCACCACCGCCCGGCTATGCAATTTATTTGCACAGTGCACTTGCCAATTAATTCTTATCTCAGCAGCAGGCATGCAGGTTGCTTTCCCGGCTTTCCCGACTGCATAAATCAATGTGCCCGAAATGATAACTCATGCGAGTGCAAGGTGCTCGAGGCACGAGCGCCACATATATCGTGCTCTAGATAGTTCATCCTCGGTTCGATTGGAAGGCCCGAAATGAGACTGGGTGTGGGTATTGGCATTGAGATGATAGGGAGACATTGTGTGTCTAGGACGACCTGCAGCTCACTCAATTTCATGCTGTCAAATGTGCGCTGCCTGGCCGTGCTCCGCTGCACAGCCTCCTCGTATAGAGGAGGAACCCCCCACCCACCTTTGGCTGTGGGCTTACTTCCTGCCGGCGACGTCTAATTGAATTGCACAGCTATAATGGTCGATTCAGCCTTGGTGGCACCTTCGTGGAGATCCTCCTAATTGAAAATACCCCCTCGTGCATTTACGATAAAAGTGCCATCTGTCTTTCAAGTCGATTGAGATTTAAGCTCAACGAGAGATAAATGTCTGCTAAACTGAGTCCGGATTTCAGGTGGAGGATTATTAACTCGACAGCCTGTCATCTGTCATCTGGCAAAATGAATTCATTTAATATTCTATTTGGGGTCACCTGGGCATGCATATAAAACGAAAGTTTTGTGCGTCATTATTCATGCATGCTAATTTGATACAAAAGCCAAAAAGGAGACTTTCTTAGCTTTCATTTGAATTGTGTGGGTTTCATGGAAGAGGCCAACCAGTTTTGGGGAGCTACCCAGGCAGTCAGGTCTCATTTTTATATCATTTTTAACAGTTTAAAAATTTAAAAAGGAAACAATACTTGTGCTCTTTTAAGGTTCATTATTTCACATTTTCAAATACTTTTCACATGTTTCTACGTTCTTTTGAATATAAACACTAGTTGCTGCATAAAATATTAACTGTAGAAAATAATTTAAAGAATAATATTTATTAAAAGCAAAAAAAAGCAAAGGAAATCCTCTCCCTGCTGTCACTTTAATTTATTTTCGTAAATCTGCCATTCTTTTGAATTTTCTGGCAACATGGGCGCACGGGACAAATGGAAACGAAAATCTCTTGGCCCAATTTGGATGCGGGCTCTGTCCGGTTCTCTGTGGATTACCCAAAGGCAAACACAGCCGCCACAATAACTGACTGGCCCCGCATTAATTCATATAATTAAAGCGAACCAATTATAATTGTTGCGAGTCCTGGCGGCGGCCGAGCTGTTGCTTCCAGTCTCCTTGGCTGCTTCCTTTGCCGCCACCTGTCAGCAAATCTGGGGACGAGGACAGGCCGCTTCCTGTTTCTCAATGCCTCTACCGCCACCGTCGCCTTCGCCTCGGGTGAGGCACACGCAGCCGCTGGGAAAAGCTCGCGCGAGCAGGTAATTAATTATGTTAGCTGCAATGACGGCGCTGAAAATATCCGGCCAGGTAAGACCAGACCCGGACGCCACTCCCCCTACGGCTTGGGCCGAGGAGCGGCGAATAAAAATGAAGCCGGGCCAGGGTCGTTGGGCCAGCGGAAACGGAAATAAGCACAAACAGTTGGCGACGGCGACGGCAAGCGAAACAAACAAGTCGCTCTTTTCTCAGTTGGGGCAAAATGATTTATTAGAAACGACGTTTCAATTTTTCATAGCCAAGAATGGAATAAGAAACGCGTGGAAATAAATATAAATTTGCCTGTTGACAAAAATGTAACAATTTCACATGCAACTAAATGCGTATTTCCGGCCGGAAACGCACAACAACGTTTGTGCGTGGCGGGGAAGGTGGGTGGTTGGGTGGATGTAGGGGCAGCACTTCCGTCTTGTCGCCATTTTGCTGTTTGATCGAGCCCGTGTCGTCTCCGACTAGAAGGTGGCAGGCCCAAGCAGCAGGGCTCAAGTGGCGCACCAAAAGGGTCCTTCTCGCAAAAAGGAGACGAGCAAAAGGACAACGAGACACACGGCCGCACACACACACGCAGCCCGCAACCCGCAAGGAAACAATAAATTTGCAGCAATGCGAAACGGAAATGTTTGCAACGGAAATAGAGGAAACGCAGCGGAGTGGAGTGCGCTGCAGTCGCAGTTGTCCCTTGCAATTGTCGCACGGCGAACGGGCAAACAAACAAAGTAATTGGTGCACACAAATTGCCCCGCCAAAAGGAGTGAAAGGAAGATGAAGATGGCAGCAGAAAAAACCGAGGACGAACCGGAGAATTGCCACTCGAAAGGAAAGCACAAGTAATGGCCAGTAGATTTTATTATGACCATGACGCAGCCGCTGACGCTGCCCTCCGGTCCGCCTCCAATGGCTACTCCTTCGAGCGCTGCCCGCCCCGTCCTTTCACCGGGCCATAAATTATGCATATTTAGCAGAGTGAAATTGAAAACTAATTAATTACACTTGCAGCCCCGGGCAGCAGCTAAGTGAGGTGGACCCCGTTTGCTGGAGAAAAATGTTGTTCAACTTTTTAATTGCCAGCATCAAGTGTTTTTCAAATTGCTCTTGGCTGTAATTATGGTCGAAAAGTGGCTGAAACGTGAGACATTCTGCGCTGGGCAAGGGTCGTCGGCATTGCCAGGCTAATGGCAGTCAAGCTGGCTCTGCCCGTGTGGCACTGGGGAAGTGAAAGCTGTGAGGGAAACTTCAGACACTTGTTGGTTGCTGCGGCAGCTCGTAGCTGTTAACGTGTTGCCTACTTACAGGCATCGCTAAAGGAAACAGTAAATACTTAATATAAGGAAATTATTCTAAGACTTTTCAAGCCCATGAAAGGAAAATATTAGAGTGAAATTTTAGGATACAATTATAGCTATGCTTTAAGCATTTCATACAAAATACAACTTCGTATATTTTGGTTTACTGTATCTCCCTCACCTTTCATCTTTCCCCAACTCCCAGCTGCGGAGCTTGCTTAATGAATTAATGTAAGACGGAAACAGAAGCTGCTCTGACTCCAGTCAAACGAAAGGAATCCGCTTAAGAATACCCACCTTGCTGAGGCACCCACACCTGCCGACTCCCACCGAAAAACGCTGCTGCTTGGCTGAGCTAACCGGGCTAATTCAACGCTTTAAATTCAAAGTGTCAATCAAAGCAGGTATTGATACTCGTTTGCCCCAAAATGAAGGCTGGGAAGGGATAGGCCACCACTTCAATCGAAAAGGCAAATGCCAGCCGGCAGGAGTCACGTACTCTCCGACTGCCAAAGGGCAACCGGAGCCATTTTCCATCACCTGTCTGGCTGGCTGCGATCCCATTCGATACCGAAACCGTAGGCATAACACAATTTTCCACGGCCGGCGCTGGCTCCGAAATGCTTATCCAAAGGGTTGCCGGCTCCTCCAGTTCCATATATATTTCGCCAGGAGTTTTATTAGTTGGCCAGGTCGCAACCCTTTTCAAAAACATGATACTAATAAAAATCCATGTTAATGTTGCATGAATACCAAATAAATTGAGGCAGCCAACACGTACGCCGACCGGGGCTCGGATCGGTTCCTTCTCCAGCTCCATTTATTGATTGAACATAAAATTGGGCAATTTCATTGACGTAACAATTTTTTATGCCTAAACAGGCGGCCGGGGAGCAGTTGCTAAAATTGGCCAAGATGTCCGGGGGCAATCGTTTGTTGTCTTGTGTAAATTATTTATACCCAGGCAAGTGACAAATGAATGCCTTGTCCGAGTCGCTTTCCACCGCTTAAGCAACTGTCACCGGGCTTATCGATTTCTGGTTCCGTTTCCTGTGTGGCTGGAGCACAGTGAAAAAAGATATTGATATTAGCTTAAGACGAAGTGAAGAAAACAATACAATTCTATTTAGAAATAAATATATAGATTTAGCTTTATACATATTTAAATAAAATAAAATAAAATTCTTTTCTAAAATTTTCCTTTATCTATTTATTTATTTTTATTTTAAGTATTTTTTCCCAGTGCAGGAATAACACACTACGCCTGCTAGAAGGCAAAATGCATTGCGAAATCAAGGCGAGTGGCAGCTGCTGTGGTTGCAACATCGCTGCCAGCATCCACTGCCATCGCTACCCTTTCCCCGGACACCCTCAGCGCTCGTTGACGCCGTCTGATGCTCCTCATTTCGAGCCGCATTATTAATGCCAGGCAGCAAGTGTGGGACTGGCGTTTGTTTGACTAGAGATTTTTAGCGCGAATCAATCAAATCACATGACTGCTTGACTAACAGCCAGTGATTTGATTGATGAACTGCGTCAGCGACAGCGCGACGAGTGGGGATCCTGCAGGTCCTTGCCTCGATTGCCACTCCGGATGACACGCACCGCGCAAACAGAGACAGAGCAGAGCGAAGGGATTGGGACTGGGATAGGGACTGCCATTGGCACTGCGGTTAACTGGCAGAGTCGCAGGATTAGCTTCGTGGCGCAAGGAGGAGCGCATTATTGATTAGTGGCTCGTGTCTCGATGGGGCATTATAGATGCGGCATTAGATGCTTAATCAAAATCCGTGACATCGAATGGGGAGAAGGCGTGCTGAACGGCTAATGAATATTTAATTTCTCGCTGAGCTCGGGATTATTTAAACGAGGCGAAGGCTCTCCTCCTAGGAGTTTTCAAGTTCCCAGAGTCGAGTGTTTGCATATTTCCGGGGCAATTCCTTGGGTTGCCATGTGTGCTGTAGTTTTGTGTGTCGTAATAAAATATTTTATTACTTTTTAAGTGTATTCGGTACTCGTAAAGTTTTGTTGCCTTTGCTGTTTGCCTTCTTATAGCTTTCTTTTTTTACTTTTTGCGGAATGTGGCATGCAATGTCACATGTGACTGAACGACTTGGCATCGTTCTGGGGCATTTGACATGCAAATTCCAAGCTGACTGCGAGTCAAGTTAGTGAAAGTCGGAAAATGTCAACGCCGAATTTGAGTCCTGAAAATCTGGAACAGTCCCAGTAATCTGACTTCTGATGAACTTAACACGATTTCTTCGAAAAAGTAACCTCATTTGAGACTCTCTCTGTGGCCTGCTTCTTCTCGCTTCTGTGGCTCTCATTAGAGTCCTGCCAGGTTGGGGCATTTACCTCAGTCATACGAGCCCGTAATTTGACTGCATTCTCGTCCTTTTCGCCTCCTGGCCACATACTCAACATCTCCTTTATGTAAATGTGCGAAAATTTCATCACACACACATGCACATCAAATGAAATTGTATTCCTGCGGAAAAGTGGGTTCGCAAAATGTCTTACTCGCCCACCGGTGGCGGCAGCTGGCATCCGTGTCCATGGCGGACTCCCGGACTCCAGGACTCCGGACTCGGGGACGTTGCTCCTTCTGCTTCGCTTGCCGCTGCGGCTCATCATCATCAACAGACGGACTCCGGCAGCGATGGTGGCAACGTCGACGTCGTTCCCATTTCATCATTGTCATAACTTTGTGTCACAATTTCGACCTCGTCCTGCTCCTCCGTCGGTAGGTCCCATGTGTCCACAATTTTTCGACTAGAATGTGGCCACTTTTTTCTCAGCTTCAATGTGCCTGAAAAGCATTCAAATGAGCACTAAAAAAAATATTTAAATAAAGATCTGGGTTAACCTGTGAGCGAAAAATCGAATAAAATTTTCTAAGGAACTAAGAAAACTAACACTTAAAATAAACTTAGAAATACTTGGAGAAAACTCTTGGAAACTTTTATTTTTCCCAGTGTCACTGCAAGGAATTTCGATTTGTTTTGAGTCTCAGTTGCAGTTCAACCATTTCAGAGACATATTTACTTTATTTGAGAATACTTTCTTTATTGTTTGCACACTCTTGCCGATCGGCCTGCGGGCGGCATTTTGCACCAACTGCGACTGACACCAGCAAAGAAATGAAAAAAACAAAACGCAAACCGTTCGGGGAAAAGCGATGGCAGCTCTTTGGGGCATATTTACACTTCACTTTTGCCGGGCAGTAAAAAATATTTCACATCCCCAAACAAATAAACCATTTCCGAAGCTAAGGCCTTCATTCGTAGCCCAACAGCACATATACAAAGTTGAGGCAGGGCAATTTATTATGTCATCAAGTGGCATACTATATGCTCCTGCCAAATACGCTTAGGAAGCCATATGTCTCCGAGTCGGATTTCAGCTGCGCCTGCGATTCTTCCGATTTGCAAGCAAAATGCAAAATGTCTCTTCCAGAGTCTTTGGAAACTTTCTAAAAACCTGGACCACATTGCATAATGCGATGATTGAAAAATTTGAAAGTAAACTGTGCATCCCGAATGCAAGCTCCGCAGAATGGCCAAGTTAACGCTCCGAACGGACTGACAAACTGCTTTAAGTGGCCAAACTTTTGCCGGATAAAAAATGCCGAGCGGAGAACACAAGTTGAAGTAACTTTTACATTGTAAGTCCGTAAGGCAGGTGCCCCGGAGAGCCACAGGCAGAGGCGAGAATAAATGTTAACAAGATGACGATGAGGAGCAAAAAAGGGGGCCTGCAACTGCGAATGGCTCTTTGTTTTTTCCTTGAAAGGGAAAAATTAACTGAACACAGACTGGAGTGGAGTGAAGAGGCCAAAAAAACTACATTTCCAGTATACATTTGCATTTGTCACACCGTAAGAAATTAAGTATGATAAGAATTTGCATATCTTTATAGTTCCAGCACAATACTTTTAATTTCTAGAGCTTAAAAAATAAGAATATATAAAGTATGGTCTTTCAAAGAGCAACAAAGGATATGATCCGCTAACCAAAGAGCCCAGGCTTTCCCGTTAAGAGTTACTGTTTTACATATCCTTACAGCCAATAAACAGATATAAATTTTTTTCCTGTGCCATCAATAAGGCAAAGTTGGCCTGCCCATATTACGCGCAAATGAAACGCCCGGACAGTCAATGGCATTGAAGGTTGTCTCCCGCGCCATTTGGCCCCCCATTCAGGCCACCGTCACTGTCATTTGGCCAAGTTCTTGGCGCATAAACTTTTGCTGCAACATTTGCCTTCCCATTGTTTCCACGGCGGCGGTTCCCTGCCAGGATCTATTGGGTGAGGCTGGAGGGGATGGCCAAATTAAAGTGCATTGTATGCTAAAAGTTTTCTGCCAGCAAACCGGAACAATGAAAAGTTCATGAAAATTTTTGCTTCAACGCATAAACAATAAACATAAAACTTTTGACCATTAAAAACGCGGCCCCTTGCCCAAGTGACAGTTGGTCTGCCTTTGGCTTAAAGGGATGGGGAATTTCGGTACAACAGGGACAGGAGTAGGGGTCAGGGAGCCAGCGGAAAAACGGTGGCCTCGAGAGCCAAGCTCTCAAAAGTTTCTGTTGCTCTAATGACAAAAATCGGCGTGAATTTGATGTTTGGCCAAAAAGTTTCGTCTCCTCCGAGTTTTTGTTTCATCTTAGCAGGGGCGAGTGAAATTTAGATCTTGAAAATTGCAGCAGATTGTCCTTGGGAAATGTTTTGAAAATTACTTGAGATGCCTCATTAGGGAACGAAAGGGGGAAAGCATTAAGATACTTGTTTGGCTTTTAGTTAACTCAAGGGAAGAATTGCTTAACAATGAAGGGATATGTATGGTAAATCATATTTGCTATGTTAATTAAAAAAGAAAATATGGAATCTAGAAGGAGTCCTATTAAATGTAGTATTTAAGTAACTAAAGCCTAAGGCATCTGAATTTCTGGATTGTGTTTAAACTTCTTTAAAAAAAAAAAATGATTCCCTCTGTAAAGTATTTAATTTCTTAGTCAGAAGCTGTTATTAAATTATAATTACTGTACGAACAAATAATACATTTTGCCTTTCCATAACTATAGAAATTTTTCCTTACTCCAATTATTGGTTCGTAATTTAATCCATAATTGGCTGAAAATAATAAATGCTTCATGAAAGCTGAGCCCACCACAGGCTGATTTTACATTAATTCCCTTACAATAAACAAAGCCTTCGCTCCGAAGGATTCTCTTTGATTTGCGCAAGCGTCGCTTTCTCTTATACCGGCAGAGAACTGGAGATGCTGAGAGTTTCCCAGCGAGAAAATGCGAAAACGAGAGAACGACGGATTTTCTCACTTGCGAGTATTATTCAGTTTGTGTTTACATTGTACACACAACAAACGACGACAAAACCGATTTACACTTACCAGACACTTGGCACTCGGCTCTCTTCCATGCATGCTCCTCCTGCTCCTGCTGCTCCTGCTGCTCCTGCTACTCCTCGTCGTCGGGATCCTGGTCCTGCTCCCCCTGAGAGACGACAGCCAGCTGATGAAGTCTGGCGGAGAGGCAGGATGTAGGGGATAGACTTGCAGCGTCATACGGATTTTATGCATGGAGTCATAAAATTGTCGAGTAATTCAGCAGCAGGCATGGCACGGCCTGGGCCGGGCTATTTAAATTTGAAATAACAATTTCGAGGGAAAGTTCCCCGGCCGGGGACCGAGGAGTCGAGCGGCAAGGACCAAGGAGCTCAGACTAGGGACCGGAGCACGAAGAGCTCTTAAATTTGCCCACAATGAAGCGAACTTTTCATCTGACTCAAAACATTTGTAACATGCCAGGGGAAAAAATATTTATTTCAGCTCGTATGTCATGCGAGTCGGGCAAGGGGCCACTCGCGGGGGCGTGGCATTAAAACTTTGCGCCATTTTTCAAATTTGTCGCGGTTGCCCCAGCAGAGGAATCAACTTGATAATATCACCCACCCGCCATTCTCGGAGCAAAGTCTCCTTCTCTCCAAGTTAATGCCTTATGACCATGCCTGCGTCTACCATGACCCGACCTGCCGCGAAGGTGGCAGTTCTCTGGCCACGTTAAGAAATGATTAATGATTATTCCGGCCAACTGCGTGCGTCTGCGGCTCTGACCCGCCGCACTCCGTACTCCATTCTCTGCCTGAAAATATGTTAACGCTTTTTAAATCATCTTGTTCCGTGTCTGCCCGAGTTTGAGTGTGTGTTTCAGTTGTTTTAAACCTTAATGGCTTTGGAGGAGTCGCTGGAATTTAGGGAAGATTTTTGGGCGAGCAATTTATGGGGCCACAGCCAGTTGAGATTGTCATAATAATAAAACACTTTTATATCGGATAAGATAAGGTCTAACGTCTAAAACTAAATTTATAACAACTTTAATGGCTTGGTAAAATTTTTATCTTTTGCCAAAATATTTTTAAAGAGTATTTCTTGTGAGATAAACAAAGTTAACTACATTTTTTTTGTAAACTTATTTTTAAGGCATCAGACAACTTTTTGCCAAGTCTCTTAACTGACTGACTGCTACTCAACATCTGTGCAAATCCACCTTTACTGCAGGTCACAGACACGGGTGGCCAGGGACTGCATTAGACGCAATCAGGAAACAAGCTACATCCAAGGGAGGGAGAGGGTGGTGAAGATGCAGCTGGAACGGGATATCTTTTCGGGCTGGAGACCGGTTTATAAGTTCCTCTAACAACAAATACCCGAAGCGAAATTGAAAATGAATATAGTTTTCGGTTCTTTGCCTCAGTTGCAGCTTAAACGTCTTCGAATAACAAGGCAATGCCCGCCCCCTGATTCCCAGCACCAGCTCCAGCGCCAGCTACCAATCCCAAGCCCGAGCCCCCCTCAGCCCGGGCAAAGCGCATTAAAGCAAAGTATTTTTGCCAGGATTTTGTAGCTCTTGCTTCTGGGTACACTTAAGCCTTGGCTGGGTATCAACAAACAGTACTTACCAAATCGTTTTCAGCAGCGTTGCCAAAAAAGCCAGACACAGTCGGAGACCGGAGACCAGAGACCGGAGGAGCCGCTCCGAGTTTATAAATTGCATATCGAATTTAGTAATTTTCTGCATTGTGAGAATATCGTGCGTTGCCGGAGGCCACAGCACATGCTTTGGCCTGGCGTGGTCTGCTGTTGGAGTTGCTTCTGGTGAGTCATGGCTGGGTTGTTACACTGCGAAAAATTTATAATAGAGGAATTTCTGGTCTGGAAGTTTCCAATGTCTACCTTTGAGCAATGTGAGTTTAACTTAAGGCTTTCGAAAATAGTTACACAGACCTACCTATCACTCGAGCTGCTGTGAGCAAGCAGCTTTAAACTTCTGTAGGAATTCCCCAAATGCTTGATTTAATTTCATTAAATTTCAGTAAGTTGGCTTCGGCATACAATTTCCACAAAGTCTAGTCTACTTTTTCTCTGTGTACCGACTACGGTTGCAGTACTGGCCGCTAATCATGCGATCGTCGGTGCATTGTTGGCTCCTGCATTATTCCCTGGCCGGGCACTTGCTGACAGGTTCTGTGCGCTTCCTTGCCCCAGGATTCCCCATAGCTTCTGCTCCATCCTTCATGCTGCACATTTTTCATTTTCATTTAATATTTATGATTTATTTATGTGCGGATGCTTGCTGGCTGTTCTCATATCGTACCAGAATTTATGCTTTCCGCTTTGGCCGAGGCTCCTGGGTCAATATGCCCACTGGCTCCCGCCGCCCTCTCGGCCTGCTCCTAATTTTTGTAAGCCCAACCTGAGGCAGACAACAATTTCATGCGCCGCTGGAGAGTGACTCCTCCGGTTGCTGGCGGAAGGAGCTGTAATAATAACCGTAACAGGAGCAGTCAAAGTCACAGTCACAGTTCCATACACAGGGCTTATTATGCAAATGCCTCACAAAACTTGACCACAATTGCGTTATCGTTCCAGGGCCGTAGCAATAACAATTTCTCCTTTTCTTCAACATTTTTTTTTTCGTTTGTTACGTTTTTGTTGTGGCAGCAACAATTTCTCGTTTTCCACTGGCTGCGCACGGGCACAACAACAGAAATGCAACTTTTTCAATTAGCCAAGCGGGCAGCATTAGTCTTATCATAGCCCAATCCTCCTGCTCCTGCTCCTGCTCAGGCATATCCTGCCCCCAGCCTGGGTTCAGCTCCAGATAAGCTTGGCGCAGGACCGACGATTGCCCGGGGAGTTGGCCAGGTCCGCAGACCCGGAGAGCGGTAGTCCGGTACGGGCAAACTTTTTAAACACGCCAGCTGACAGCTCAGCGCCACGGGGGCCATTTGCCGTTGAAAGCGGCCAAAATGTTGCTTACACTTGCTGCTGCTTACCTGCCCGGCCATAATCGATATTTATTTATTTGGCTATTAAAACAATAATGCAAACAAAAGTTTGCACGGCCCGGTGGAGTTGCTAGCTGGAAGGGCCGGCTGGCCAAAGGCTGTTTGTTATTCATAAATATCATTATGTTGATTAAAAACAGGTGTCGGAAAATGTGTTGATTTTTGATTTTTTGCTTTTGCTAATAGGAAACATGAAGAGAGTTAAAGCTATTTAAACACAATTTGTTAATGTAAAGCGAAGGGAGTTTGCATGGACTTTAATTCAGTTTAAATTTAAATGAATTAGATTCGATGTAGATTACATTTTAAATAAAGTTTTAACTTGTAAGGAAAATGGTAATTAGAAACCTTTAAAAGGATATATATAATAATATAAATGTCCCTACTTGTCCAGAAATATTTAAGCTGTCATTTCTGCTATAAGTCAAAGAGCTTAGTCCTTAAACTTGACACCAGCAAACCACGTACATTCCACATATTTAAGGCTTAAAAAATACACCCACTCAGTAATCCCGTGAAAAGTCAGTACTTTTGATTACATTCTAGCTTGTGTTCAAAGGCAAACAGCATTTAAATCGTTGTGTTTGCTGCTGCACTCGAGATCAGACAGGATTTTATACTCAATGCCTGTTCGATTCTTCTTCGCCATTCTGTCGTTGCCAATCAACCGATTGAGCTGCACACAATCCGAGTATAAATAAAACATGAGGCTTATGGCCTGAAAATTACCCAACAGCGCCGCCGAACGTAATAGAAAATTGAAGCTCATCTAATATTTAGGTTTGCTGAACTCGCCGGAGCAGGCCGCTTGCGGACCGGACCGCTGACCGCTGTCAGCCACAAGCCAGCGAAACATTAACGGAATTGTTCAGAGGCGGAATGGGAAAAAACAACGGAAATATTTTGCAGCCTCATCCACTCGGATGAGGGCCAGGAGGAGCGGCTGGATAAAGGACAAGGGCCAACGACGACGACGACGACGTCCTAGACTGTGGCGCAAAGCAAAAGGAAAATTCCAATAAATTCAATGCGACACAGCAGACACTTGGGAGGACTTTAGGGCATGTCACAGCAGTAGAAGGAGCACAAGGAGCAGGGGCAGTGGCAGGAGCAGGGACGGGAAGCAGGAGCAGAGGCAGGACCAGCAGCCAGACTGGCAAGGGGCGGGATTCTGGGGCTGTTTGTCTCTGTCCGATGTCGTTGGGTCGGTCGGTGTGTGCGGCACGGGCTCTCTCTGAATGTGTGGCAAAGTTCAGACCTTTGACATTTTTGTTTCGGCATGCATTACTCATACGCAACGTAGTCCGGGTCCAATATGAACTCAACTCCCCCAGCAGCAAAGTTTTCTAATGCGGCAAGAAGCCGTGCCCAAGCTCGGGCACAGTATTTAGAAATTTAATCAAAATCTCGGCTAATAGTTTTGGCCCGGACATAAATAATACTGTCGCGCTGCCAAGCCGTCGGTTTGAAAATATATAACCCGACGTTCGGGAGCACCGAGGAGCATGTGTCACAATTTATATGCAAACTTATCAACGTCGCTGTCGCTGTCGGTGTCGCTCTTGCTGTGTCTCCAAAGCATCGTTTGCATGCATATAGTACAAGCTGCACACACACACACATACTCGTACTTCTCAAAAGGCCAAAAGGAGGGCCAAGGAGCGGTTAATTCCCAGAACTCCACATATGCACGGGATACTAGGGAAGAAGTCTGGACCGGGATCAGGCGATGTCATCGTCTGCCGGTTGGCAACATAAGTTTCGGGATTCTTATTTGGCGTCTGGCAGAAAATATGGCTCACAGGGTAACGCATGACAAACGCAGCTGTTTGTCACGCCGCCCGAATGGGTATGGATTTCCTTTCTGGGAAATCTTGGGCATAGAAAAGCGGGGTAATGCTTTTTTAAAGTTGGGCTCCAATTTTGAAAGGAAAATAAAATAAAATTGCAATTATTGCTAACGCCTTGCTGGCCTTTTTGTTTTGCGCCTCGTTTTCGTTGCTTTTGTTTCATCCTCCTTCCTCCTTTTAGTGCAGAGCCCAACAAAGTTTTGCACATTAAGAAACTTTTAAAGCCCTTTTGCCTTGCTGCTTTCGCTTGTTTGCTACTTGTTGTATTTGCCTTTCCCGGCCATTGTTGTTGTTAATGCTGTTAACTTGAAGTTAACCCCAAAATGCTACTTTGAACAATTTGCTCCTGGGATCCGTCGGCTCCCGGCTCCTGGTTCCTGGCGTTAGCAAAGCAGCTGGAAGTGCCGGCAACTTGGGGTGGCAGAAGTGTTTAAATTTAAGTGCGGTAATTATTAAAACATTTGTAAAAACGTTACGAGCTACATAGCAAAGAGTCCCCGGGTGGAAAGAGAAGAAACGCAAATCTTTTGAGCGCCGCTTGTCCGTCCAAATTAACCGCAGTGCTTGAAATTTCCGCTTCCTGTCTCGGAGTGGCCTTCACATTCCCTTTAAATTTTAATGCCCGTTTGAACGCAGAATTTCACCTGGCTATTAATTATTTAAATTCGCCCGAAAATGCTTTTATCATCGGTGCCCGTTTTTGGATGACAGGCGGCAGCTGGTCTCGGCCAACACCCCGACTCCCCATGTATTTGGCCTGAAGGCCTCATCAAGGCGCGAACATCATGCATGCAAATGAGCCACCGACTGGCAGCCATTTTTGCGGCATACAAAACTATTTTGCATTTCAAATGCACGCAGCCCCAGCCATCACGCATAAGCAACGTGGGCCGCGGAATGGGTAGGTAGTCGTGTGGGCTGCAGGTCGGGGGGCTGTGAGGTCGACGCGCGTTGTTTTTGGCCTCCAGTCATCCAGCCATGTTTGCCTGGATGTCTCTGGTGAAATTGAAAATAAATAATGTAAAATCGGGGCAACGGCAGCGAAGCTAAGCTGGCATTTTGCATATGCTTAGTTGCTTAGTTGTCTAATGAAGCACACGTTCGGGCGCCGCTTTCCTCAAAGGAGCTGAGCATCGAATTAAGGACCTAACCAGGCGTAACGAGACCCCGGAAGCGAGCTCCAAACAATGGCACAAAAAGGTTCAAATCTGTAATTTTAATACTTGAGAGAAAAGAAAAAGGATGAGATTTTATTACAGCCAACGCATTCGCATTCAAATTCGTATGCCCATTAACATTAACATACAAATGAGAAGCAGCCGTATCCTCTTTCATCTTCACACACTCACACTCTCGCACACAGCTTCAGTCGCAGGGACTCACACCAGTGTGTTTGGCATTTAAACAAGGATTTGCACAATGGAAAATTGCTTTTAATGTTACGCTTTTCGCCTCGCCGGGCTTGTCTTAGGCTGGCAACAGGATGTGAGGCACTAAGATTCAGATACAGACACCTCTCCTTCAAGCGGTCCTTTGGCCTAAGTGAGACTTGGTTTGCTTTTAATAGGATTTGCCGGGCAACACGATACGAAGTTCGTTTAAAATCAAGCTGCAAATCTACTTAATTGAAGCGGACTTGCCCCCTCAGACATTTCTCAGGCATTATGGATGGCTGGAGTGACGCCAACAGTGGCTTATATGGTGCAGTAATTGCCACAAAGCCCACACACATCCCCACCACACTCGAACACTCGAACACTCGGTCACTCAATCCCACACTCGCCCATTGATGGCGATCATTCTTGTGTGATTATGGGAGTCGGACAATCGATAAGCACTTGACGAGCGCGCTCAACGCACACAAGCACTCCTAATTAGAGCCCTCCCTCCCCGGCCCGCCTCGGTGCTGTGCGTTGTCCTGGCAGCTGACAGGCACAGGACAAAACACACACTCGCACACCCAAACTAAACTGCGACAAGTGTTTTCGGACTTAATAAATGTGTTCGGAATGTAGCTAATGAAAATTATAGAACCGATTACGAAACTTATCCACCCAGGGAGTCCGAGACCATGAATTAAGCATTATACGCCGGCGGGCCTTTATTGTTATTTATACAGTTTTATGGATTTGAGAACAAAAGCTTTCGGAATCGCACCAAAATTCGTTTAAATTTTCCATCAATTAAACGGCTTGTTTCCGTTGCATTAAGCCTGGTACACGATCTGTTTTTAAGAGCATTTAAATGCACCGCGCATTATATAAAGTGGCTGGTTAAAAATGCCGTCGCGCCTATTATGAGATCCTTTCGCTGGCCAACGGCTTAATGTCGCCATTCAGGAGACAATGTGATGTGATGGCTGCTTAATGAGTTAACCTATAAATTTTAATTTATGGCCTCCCTGGAGCATCTTTCGCATACACACTATTTCTCTTGGTGTCTGTCGCGTCGGGTGGGGATGTTTTCATTAAAATCGCTTTTCAATTTACTGTCTGGCTGCCATATGGTTTACGAATTAAAGACTTAAAGCGAAGTTAATATTGATAATATTGAATTAAATCTAAATACTGGACATACGAGTTAATTTCCAGGCACTGGAGTATAAAGCCAGTTAATATTAAGAATAAAATTAGGGGATCTGATCTGTTTTACAAAACAAAACTTTAAAACTTTAAACTTTAGCAATATTCGAGAAATTATCGAAATGGATTGATAATATATTGAAATGCCATTTCTCACCTATAAATAGAGGTGCCTCGCCACAGCATACTCAGTCTGTCCGCCGCTTTCTAATAATCGTCTGTTAAAAAGTGTGTAAATAACTGTGTCAAGAACCTCTGCAACCATCGTATAATCTTGGCAAGTCTACAGTCCCACAGTCCCCATATTCGACTTTTTCACGCATTACTGTTCATGCCGGGATCCATACTTTGAAATATGTGAAGGGCAGAGCGAGAGGCTAATAGTCGGGGACAGTTTGTTTTATTCGAATTTTTATTCTTTTCCGTGCTTAAGCACTTATATGGATATCGATACTATCTAAATAAATTAATCAAATCTTTACGGATATACATAAGTGATAATTAAAGCTCACATAATATCTATATTAATAATTATTATATATAATTATTATATAATAATTATTATTATTATAGATCCCATAATATTATTAACAAACTTATTTGAATTGATCAGTTTCATACTTTTAATTTCAAAATATGAAAGTAATTATAAGACCTTAAATAATGTATCTCATCTCTGCCTAACTCCCAGTTAACAATTCATAAATGAAGTATGCGCAGTGTTGGTCGCAAAATCAATTTATCTGTGTGTTGTAGGACGCAAGTTTTCCCCTGCGGTCATTGTTCTGTTTTTGTCTGCAGAAAAATGCATCAAATTTTTGGCGCATTTAGGTTTTTATGAGCGGACATAAATCTGAAATTTCCGACCGTTTACACGATGTAAATTAGTTTTTAATAACGAAAATATATCACGGCTCAAATTTATTGCGGGCGAGTGCACGGCTGCCATTGCTGCAACGCGTTTGCCTTGCCATTAAATTTGTTGGTTCTTTCCCACGGTCACGCTTTGCTTTGTTATGAATAAAAATTTACCCGAAAAAAGCAAACTTTAGTTCCAAATTGAAAAAGTTCCATAAATATAGAAATACACATACAGAGCTAAAAAAAAAAAAATAAAAATGAGGCGAGAGAAGCGGGTAAAAAAGTTCCAGTTCGTTGCTGTCTTTTTCCCTCATTTCAGTTTTTTTTTTTTGGCGAGCAGGCTTAAACTCAATTGTGTGCCTGTGTGTGTGCCAGTGAGGGGTGTGCATGAGGGGTGTGCATGAGGGGTGTGCGACTGGCAAAAATGTGCGGCGGCGGCGGCGGCATAAAGTTTGCTACTTTGTGAAAATTTCATGTCTGCGGCACTCGATAGTGGCCACAGAAATATATAGCCATGGCAAGTGCTATGTCTGGATCGTGCTTTAACTGTTGCCAACTTATTTAGAGTTTGCTGCCGCTGCCAAAGTTTATTTTGCCGCCTCTCATTTTTCCATTTTCCCCATTTTTTGTATTCTTATATTTTCTTCTCTCTACCGAGTAGGTTTGATGAAACTGTGATTGCTGTCGAGTTGCTGCGGGAAGTTGGTAATGAAAGGTTTAGCCGTTTATTTGCAGAAGTGCATTTAAACTGCGAGGAGAGAAAGCATAAGCCGAGTTTTATTCAATACGTTGAATGACATAAATGCGCCTCTCAATCAATCATTTCGCTCCTCCAAACCCAACTTTTCTTGCTAATTAAAGCCGACGTTGGTCCAAGAGCGACGACGAAGATTCTGGCTGATTAAAATTGACAAGTTCCATTCGATTGAACCCAGGCAAACATTGAAAATGCATTAGGACAGCTGATTAAGCACAAAGTTAACCGCAGAGCTTAATTACTTGTTTTCGTGGACTTAATTGGCCAAGTAGCGGTATTGTTAAAGCAATAAGTAATTATGATTTGTATTTTTTAAGTTAAAGATTGGGTTTTTCAGATTGTGTTAAATTCATTTCCACTCTTTGGGTAATAGCGAATGTGTGGCCAGTGAAGTGATTGTGTTAATAAATTAAATAAATAATTAAATTTTTTGTGCAGCTCTAAACGCTCAAATAAAATTCTAAAGCTTACAAAAACACACTTGTAAAGATATGTGTCTGGGTCGTCCGCAGCGTAATCGAATTATCCTGGCGTTTCCTGTTGCACAGTGGCCACTGCACAAGGAAGTCGGTGGCAGCCCGGACATTCGGTGTTTGCCGTGGCCTGTACAGTGAGCTGAGCAGAAACAAATATCGCGGCTGGGAATTTAATTACACGCCACGCCCCGCTCCCGCACACACACTCTACACTCACTCCCATATGTATGTGCAATCGCACTTAGCCTTTTATGTGCGGGTTTGCGGTTACGCTTTGGACCAAATGGTATATTCCTCAGTATTCCAGGCGCTTTTTTCGCACTCGTTTTTGGTTCATTTTAGTTAAACAAAGAATTTAATTAAAAGCGAAAACGAAACGAAATTTTATATTTTCAGCTGGCGCGCTGATACAAAAAGCTCTCTTAATTAAAACTTTTGTCACTTTTTGCCGCTGAATGTGAGCAGATTAAATATTAACTTTTTGCCATAATAAGAGCGAGGGAGATATCTGGCATTAAGCTGCAGCTTTGCCACAGCTTGTCGGTGCAGAAATCAAAAATGTCAACACAATTCCATCGTCTCCTCGTTGGGTTAATGCAGTGAGTTAATACAGCCTAACCTCCCCGAGTGCCCGGGGTAATGCAATTTACTCAAATATCTTTTATTCATATTTAATCCACTTTGTGGCAATGCCATTCGGGCCCGGGGACCGACCCAACCATCTGCTGTGTCACTCAGCCGCCCGATGTCCTTATCGTCCTCGCCACCTGCTAGCAGGGCTTCCAAGGAGCCGAGTCATCCAAGACATCCTGCCATCCTGCCATTCTGCCATCCCGGCTCGCCAGTTTGCCTGCCTGCCTGCCGCTGACATCTGCAGCTCCGTGTAATTGGCATTCGAGTCAAGTGCAATTTTGCCGGCAACTTGGCGCTCTCTCCAGCGCCCTCCTCCGTCTCCTGGGCCAGGCCGCGACGCTGGAAGTGCGAGTCGTGGGCAACAGTTTATTGCGGTAATGGTAATGCAACAGGACCACTGCCAGCCAGCTCTAGTCACCTCGTTAAAGGTAATTTTGCACAAATAATGCTCATGACTCCATCTCGTCCTGCGCTGCGTTTCCGTTTCCGCTTCCGTTTTTGCCGCCGCTGCTGCTGCTGCTGCTGCTTCTGCTGACTGCCCGCTGGCTAAACCCTGAGCTTGCACTTTCGAGCCCTGACCTCCGATCCTCCTTGATTCCCATTGTCGTTAGCAGGCCATCCCGCTTTTGGCCACCTTCCAGCTGTAATGCAACTCGCAGGCCATTGATTTTGCAATCAATGTTGTTTTTTGCTGGCTTCCCTTATCAGTGGAAGCAACTGGCTCACAGGCTCTCTCAGGCCGGGCTAATTTGCATAAGTGCCGGGGCTTACTCAGCAAAGTTGTCATCTTTTGTTCGGGCTCGTAATTCAATTACTTAGCCATTTGTCTCTGGCCAAGCAGTCGCATAAATCATTACGAACCGCACAAATTTATGGCCGTCTCCCTTAGCTCCTGTACCTTCTCTGTACCTCAGCTTTCCTCGCTGATTGTGTGACGTGTTTTTCATTACACAGCTGATTGCGTGTAAACAATAAATTCTGCAATTGAACATGCATAAGACTCCGTTCGTACTCCTTGAAAAAGGGACATAAATCTGGCAAAGGTAATAAAAACGAATGAAATGTGGCCCTGGCTAAAAAGTTGATTTGGCAGTTTTGCACCTGGAAATGATAGGGGAAGAAAAAGCTACACGGGGAAATATTATATTTTGAAGAGGAAACTAATATTACTAATTATTCTTCTAACTTGTTTGTCAAATAAATTAATCTTCAAGGTTTACCATTTATTATTAATTCATTGGAGAAATATTTAAAAGCCTCTTTTTGTAATAAATTAACTTAATAACTTTGTACATTTTTCTAAAAATATGACCATATAATCTTCCTGTGCAGACATATTCCCCTGTCCTGGATGCCTGTATATTGTGTCCTTTTGGTGTTTATTAGGACTGGGCTCTTCTGGCGTTGGGAGGGTTCAGAACTTAAGCCGCTTACGATTGCCATGGCGTCACTAATCCCCCAAATTGACATGGTCATCATCGCAGTTACTTACCATCTAGATTGGCATGGCTAATGAGCCCGATTGCCCAACTGCCTCAACGGCTTGTTAATGAAATGCCGAATGTGTGCGCGCAAAGAAGAAAGGTTTATGTTTTTGTCTGGCCATATTATCCGGCAGCAGGGGTTTGCCTCCCAGCCCAAGCCCCTCCCCTGCCAATATAGTAGTTGAGCTGGCAAAATTGCTTTAATTGGGCTAACGAAATTCGCTGTTGCCACGCCCCCTCCCGTCCCGCGTTGCCGGGGAGAGCTTTGTTTGTTTGCGTTTGACTGTCTGCCTGACTGCTTAGCTGGCTAACTGAATGGCTGCCTGGCTGGAAGACCGGCTGACTGCCTGGCATTTGGGCCCTCCGCACATCTCCTTTCCGCTGCTGTTGCCGTTTTTGCACAACTTTAGCGGGAAGCGAGCTGTAGCTGACAGTCGGTAGGTGCTAATAATCGATATTATTTTGTTGTCTTTGACAACAAAAGTTTACAGCGCTTTTTGTCGGTGCTTTTGGCTTAAAATTTAAACGGAAAATCGAGCTGGTTGAAGGTTTAAAGGGAATTAAATGTGAGCTCTATTTAAACTGAAAATAGAAGAGAAAGAATTTAAGGTTAGATGTTTAAAGGGCAAATAGGTGTAAATACTTGTAGTTTATAAAATCTTGTCAATAATCTTTAGATTTATAAGTACTATTATACATTATACAGTTTTTATAATGCATTACTTTTAGAAAACATGTGTTTTTAATGGCTGAATAGCTAAATAATAATATTATATTGTTTACACAAACTTTAAAAGTAACTAATGGTGTTTTGGAGTTTTAATAAAAGTAAAAGAAAAGAAAACAAAAATGATTTCGACTTTTTTCCTGGCTTTTGTTCACCCTTTTGTTTTGTTTCCGGAGTATCTTTGCCATATTCCCCTATGTCTCTTTTTTGTCTTTACTCTTTCCCGTTCACTCAATTTCGGAATTGTGCGTACGCAGCGTTTCTTCTTTTTGTTTTTTGGCCGTTTGCCCCTTATGTCTTCTTTAATTGCTTTTGCGCACCAATAAAGCCTAACAAGCAGAGGTCATAAAAATACTTGTGCCCAAAACTCGACTTTATGTCCTGCCCACGCCCCAACCGGCACTCCCAGTCCCAGCCAGCCAGCCCTTCGTCGAGTCCTGGGGCATCAACTTCCTGCTCTGTTCGGCTGCACTGCTCTTTTTTGTCAAGCGCTTATCATATTCTGGCTTTTGCTTCCTGCGAACGTTATCCTGGCCGTGCCGTTGCGCTTCCTGTGTTTGCTGGCATCGGGGGAGGAGGAGGCGGCACAGGAGACGGAGCTCGTACCCTGCAGTCTGCATATGTTGGCATTTATATCCATCTATATGGTTTTGGTATTTTAAATTTGACTTGGCCATTTTTTCTTTTCGCTCTGGCTTTGGGCCTGGCTGAAAAACGCTTACTTAATGCCAGAAATTGCCTCTTTGGCAAAAAACCGTCATAACTTGTAGGAGTAACTGAGTTCCCCAGATCCGACCCGGCTTGCTCACGGCTCGGGCTAAAACTGAGCTTTGGCCATGTTTATGATTCGCCGAGGCTGGGCCTGAGTGCACTTTTTGGGCCACCAACTGCAACTGGCCAAGTGGCGGCGGCGGCTACATAAAATCCAAATTGAATTTTTGTCATTCCACTACGAGGGGCTTTTCTTCTTTTTTTGTTGTGTTCATTTATGCAAACGCAGCTGCGGCGGCTCAGTCACGTCCTGCATAAAAAAGCCAGGATCAGAGCCAGAGCCAGGACCAGGACCCATGGCCAGCACGTGTCAGTCTGGGCGAGGCCGATGCGCCGGGCATAAATCATGTAAAAAATGTACAGTCGTGTCCGAGAATAAATCACTAATTACAATATCAACACTGTAATTGCAAATTCCTTCACGAAGCGTCCCCTATATGCTAAGATATGACTTGAAGGGGAAAGGGTTTAAAAGAAATCGATAACTACTTGTATATTGTACTACATGTAATTCAACATTCTAATTCTTTTAATGAATATGGTGAAGCTATTCGTATATCATCTACGGTTAAGGTCCTATCTTTTTCTTATAGTTTTTTCAAGGTAGCAATAAGTACTGCTTCTGCTCACAAATCCTGATCTGGCTCGATTCTGTCAGGTGTTCCCTGTATACTTATGTATGTATCTAGAGAATGAGTAGCGCCTGTCGCCTTGGGTGATGGTGCTACTCCTCGGCAGCTTCTCCCGTTTCTGCATTTCAGCATTTCAGCATTTTGCTACCTTTGCTGGAATTTCAGAAAAGCGCATTGTTGTCAGCGCGGAATGTCAACGCCATTGTCACAAGATCTGGCTAAAAACAACACGAGCAAACACAGAAGTGAGAGGAGCAGCTAGAAAGGATGCTGCTGGCTGCGCACAAAAAGTAGTTTTTCATTTGCACCATTTGCCGCTGCCGGCGCAATAGCAACAGCAACGGAAGCGGAAACGCGACGCCATTGTCCCTGGGACCTTATCCACCATCCGCTCGCCATCCCTTTGCTGGCCGCCATCTCCGGCCGCTTTTGGCTGCTGTTATTGTCATTGGAGCAAAACATTTCCGTTGACATGAATTTCGCTTTAGCGCTTTGCGTGGAAAAAAATTTCCCCCCGACTCCAAGTCCTCGCAGCTTATTTTTCCTAATTCGCATTCTCTTTGTGGTGGACAAAGCGGGTCAGGGCAATTACCAGGCTGCTAACATAATTTTAATTCTGCCAAGGGATCTCGCTTGAGTTTCGAATGATAGTTGGCTCGATTTCTGGCTGTGTGGCCACATATTTAAAAATTAATTCGTCTAAATTGAAACAACATTGGCCAGATTCCAAGCAAAGCACACACACTCGCCCGCACAAACCTCTTTGGCTGATTGAAATGCAAAAACCCAATTTGTTGAAATTCGAATAGGCAAGCGAATGCAACAAATCAATCAGTTTCCGTCAGGACTCGATCCGGTTGTGTGTGTGTGTGTACACTGCACACCTGGCCCTAACCCGATGTCCATTCAACTAGGACACGTAATGTATCAATCTATTTTGCGGTTTATTCTATGGCCCAGACAGAACGCCCCTCCCTCCTCCGGGGCCGCCATTTGTACTATATTGGCTGCGAGTGGGGTTCGAATCGAATTAGCAATCTCCTCAGACGCCGTGTACTACAAATGCGAAAAAGATTGAAATCATTTCGGATAGCCCAGCAGCCGGTCAGTGATTAAATGGGGATTTTAAACTCATTTCATTGCGTTTACTATTATAAATTTATGCGTGTTTTTCCATCGGAAAAATTATAGGAAATTCATCCCAAGAATGACAGTAAATAATTGTATTTGGATATATATAGTACCCATTCTAACGTCCCTTTTAAATTAAATTTCAAGCATTTTTATCAGATTCACAAAATAATACGCATACGCCCCGGTATTTAGTATTTCCGTATTTCAATATTTAAGAATAACGTTGTGAACTGCCAGAGAAAAGTAATTATATGAAGACATAAAACCTTCAACTTCAAGTTCTTTACTATACATAGACCTTAAGAAAGTGGTAACATGTTATTTTACTTCTCAGAGTTTCTTCCTTTCTCTGCCAATTTCTCTATACCCCACTACCTCTAGCTCTATTTCTCTATTTATCTCTCTCTCTCTCAATTCTCTCTATGTTTCTGAAGCGATCAATCATTCTCTCCCTCTATCTAGCTCTCTCTCTGTCTCTATCTATCTCTCTATCTCGCTCTCTTTTTCTCTCTATCTCTCTCTATACAGGTCTCTCTCTCTATTTCCCTCTCTCTCTTTCTACATTTTCTCTCGATCTCTCTCCCTCTCTTTCTTCATTTCTCACACCTATAAATGGAGGCGCCTCGCCGCAGCAGCCTCAGTTTTTCCGCGGCTCTTCACCCGTGCACAACAAAGTTAAAAATCGTGTGCTAAGAAGTGTGTAAATAATTGTAATTAATAACTGTGTAAAGAACCTCTGTACTCGAAAGGATTTAATCATCGATGAATCCCAGCTAATTCTGCGATGTGGTGATGAAAGGTTACTGAGTGTCCTCTACTGCAGGTAAGTCCAAACCAAAACGATTATCCTATATCCTATATACATATAATGATAGCTCCGATCGGTAAGCACAAACAAATCTATTTTTTTATATAAAGCTAAACTTGGATATACACAAATTTAAGAAATGGATACCGTGCTTAATGCTAATAAATAACATATAAAATAACAATAACAATAACACACTGTAGTGTTTATAGATTATAATAAAGCTTAAGAAGACAGCTTTAACTCTATCAATCCGCTAATTTACCATCTGCAATTTTTCTTCAATTTTCCGTAACTAAATACTCCGTTACTAAGCTCACTTGTGATACCCAAAAAGTGGTAACACAGCCTTTGGCTGCACAATGACACTTGTCTGTGCCATTTTTGGACCAAGAGTTGACAGACATTGTTAAGCACTCCTTTTCCTTTCACTTCCAATCTTTTGCAAGCGCTTTAAATATGCATATTTTTGTAATTAGAAACCGAAAGAGAAAGGGACGTGGGCACGAGAATGGGGATGAGTATGAGGCAAGAGTCCTCGGGCCAAGTCAGCGCAAAATATTTTTTGCCGCCTCAATTAGTGACAGGGCGTGGCTGCCGGCTGGGCAACACCAACAACCAGCACCAGCAGTTCCGGCACGTAGTCAGCCAGTGAGATCTCATTAAAATTAAAAAGCTCTGCAACGCCAGAGCCCCATCCTGGGCGGCGGCAGGGGTGATTTGTTTCAAAGGGGGACACGGGAACGGGCAGCTTAGGGCCTGGCTAAATTTGTATAGACAACATGGGGGCGTGCCAACTGAAGCAACACTTGAGGTCCTAGGCGGGCTGGCGGGCTGGCGGGATGGCTGGCTCTCCGGCTGGTTTGCAGCATTTAATGACTGAAATTGCACAAAGCAATCCTTGGACGGTTGGAGAAGGACAACGGCAGGCATATCTCAAGCTGCTGCTATGCCAGCAGAAATCCCAGCTATATGCTGCTCACTGGTGCAACTTTAATTAAGTTCCGATTTAAGGCAAATATCGTCTGCATGAGACACCAGGCCCGTATCGATTCTGCTCTGAAAATCAAGATATCCTCCACCTGGGCGGGAAATTGGCCCGCACTTGCAATGTGTTCCACACTCTCGGGTTATTTGCCAGTGGAGCCAAAAAAAAATTTGCATAATGCAAAAGGAGTCTCGAGCGAGGAAATTCCGGAATAAGTAACAAAGTATGGCACTAAGAGAGCAGCTTAGTTCCAGCCAGGGAAAGGGGAGATGAATGACTAATAATTGAACCTGCACTGAAGCAAACATATTTGTTAAAAGGTATCTTAGCTTAAAATTAATAAAAATAAAACATATATAAAAAATATAATAATAACGGAAAATGGATGCATTTATTTTTATTTTATTCAATTTAAAAACACCGAAATAAAACATTATTTTAAATTTCGTGTAGTATCTCTTTTTAGTACCCAAAACAGCAACAAGTTAGTTTCTTTAGAAGACCGCAACGAACTAAAAATTCGCAATGAAGATTTATGGCCTGGCCTTGGTCAGATAAAATCCAAATTAATATGCAAGTCGTCGTCATTTGCATTTAGGACACTTTAAGTAATGGCGAAAGTTTTTTCATTAAACTGTCAGGCTAACTGAATCTTTCTGGGTTGCAAGAGCAGGACTAAAAGTAGGAGCGGGACTAGGAGGCCGAAGCAATTATTGCAGGCGTTGCCCTGCGCATATTTCACTGCCTCGGGGGGGGCAGCGGCTGGGAATCCGTACAATTGTGGCAGGCAATTCGTGTAATTTCGCCTTCGACGGCACTTCCTTCACAGATTATTCTAATGTTGCAACAAAATGTGTTGGGACACGCCCTCTTTGCTGCCGGGCGCCTTGTAAATATGACACAAATGGCATGCTGGCATGGTACAACGTGCAACAATAAATTTGAATAAATGCAACAACGGGGCTAACAGCAAATGGTAATGGTCCCTGTCCCTGCCCGACCACAGGGGAACATCAACAGCATTCGTTTGTTATTAATATCCCCGTGCTGCAGCAGCAGGACGCAGGATAATGGAGGAGGAGCCCGGGTCACTGGACTACAGTAATATAAATTGGTGTCATGTATGTACTCACACACGTGGCAACATTTGTGGTTGTATAACCAGCAATTATAGAGCCTGCCCCTGCCATTTCAGCCATTTCACCCATTGTTATTCCGGTTATTGTTGTTACTGCCAAGTTCTCTATGTGTGTGCGTGCTGCAATTTTGGAATAGAATGAAATATAAATATTAAAAATTGCGCATATGCATAAAACACAAAGACAACGAAGGCAACAAAGGCACTCCGGTACGGCACTGGTGCCAGCCATGGCTACGGCTCCCAGTGCAATGCAACCGAACGAACCGAAAACTAAACCCACTCCGAAATCCTCTTCGCATTTCCGTAGGTCTGCGCCAGTGTTTCTCTTGCTGTTTGCGTTTATTTAGATGCATTACGGTTCGTTGCTATTTGCAGGCACTGTGCGTCCTGTCCAGTCCCTTTTGCCAGTTGTTTGCATATCCATTAGCTTAGTTTTTTTTCCTACATTTTTGTTTATTTTATTTTGTTGTATTATTTGCGGTAGTGCTCTTCGGTTTTCGTTTTTATTTTAATCCTCGCCCCCACCCTAAGTCCAGGGAGAGCTCTTCCATTCGGTTGCAGTTCGTTAAAGCCACCGAGGGAAATATGGGGACCGACTGGCATAAATATTATTAGAAAATATTGCTCAACCAAAGTCAGCAAGTGCATCATCAATCTGCATATTAATTTCTGGCCAAGGACCCCAACAGAGGCATCAGGATATTAATAGCATATTCATTGTACGAGAACGAGAACAATGCTAATGGCCTCATTACTGCATAGAAGGGGAGCTGGGGCCTCTGAATTAATGATCAAAATACGTTATGCGAGTATTCAAACCAAATTATGACATGAACATGTTTGGAGTCTATACGCCAGGTTTGATTTTGCTGTCGAAATATGCATATTTTACGTTGCTGATTTCTGTCTAATTATGAAGCGAACGTGAATGTATTGAGATGTGTAACATAATGCAGAATGTTTGGGAATTTGAACACTGTGCTAGACTAGTTAGGAAATTCTACTGCAAATTTGCATTTTGTTTAGTTCTCTTGGATATTGAGTTATTGAAATATTGAGGGGAATATTTATTTATTATATTATATTAAAGGTATATTTATAAAAGAACTCTTGTGGAACTTTTTCTGACTGCCATTCTGTCTATTGTTCTGATTAAATTTTACTCCGAAAAATACATTTTTAGTTGATAATTATTTAGTTGTTCAATTAACCTGAAAATGTAATTTCACAATTTTTGGGCTTCTTTTTTCTTTTACATAAATCTACTTAATAATTTAATTTACTTAAAGACTGGTATTCCTGAGTACATTCGAAGTAACCTCTGAATTTAATTTACTTCGTAAAAAAGGAACTTTCTTAATTATATCTCACAGTCCCTGATTGCTGGCCAAACGCGGTGGGGAAAAGTTCCAAATTGTATTAAAATATATCCGCGATTCCATGAACTGCCTGCTTATTGGATGTTGCCCGTCCTTTCTGCTTCTGCACCGCTCCTTTTACTCCTCCTCCTGGTGGCCACTGCTGCATCCGGTCCTCTTCCGGCGTCGGGACCAATCCAAGCTGCTGGCCTGCAGCCTGTCGTCCTGCCATGTCATGATTGTGATAAATGACGTAAAATGATGCCAGCGACAACGAGGACGACAGCGCTGTCGCTCTTCGTTGCTAGTGGCAGGATCCTCCTTCCCCTCCTTTCCCGGCTGCCCGTGTCTGATATATTTTTTATGTTTGCACACACACTCACACTCACTCGCTCATCGGAGGCTGTAATTTCGGGACACATAAAATGCAGCCTGCAATTTGCTGTCTCCACCGTCGACGTCGTCGTGAAACTCCACTCCCTCCGAGCAGCCAAAAATCGTACGAGTTCCTCGCCTTGCCGTGTGTTTGCCTTAACGAAATTGAATTTCTTGTTGGCTCACCCCCGCTTACCAGAGACGAGGCCGGAGAGAGCTCCTCAATTAATAATTTAAACTTGTCGTGTTAAGGCAAACACCGAGGCACAAAAAATCATCCTCATCGCCGTTATCGTGGAAGTTTTTCCGATTGTGCAATTAAATAAGCAAACACTCATGGCATGCGCCTTAATTAAAATGCAAAAGGCTTGCCAGCCAACATATTTACACTCTGGCTGCGGGTTCCCTGGATATTTGGCTAACGCTGCTGCACAGCTTTTCCGATAAGACCCAGAGCGAAGAAGAAAAGAAAAACAATGCGGAGCCGAGTGGGAAAAAGTTACCCGTTGGTGGTGGTAAGTCTGGCTTTTCCTGCATGGAAACGAGCACATTACGGGTAGGGAGCGAGCCAGGATAAGCGGCAAGTACTTGGCTGCGTTTGGGAAATTGGCTGATAATACACCTTAACTACGAAGGAGGTCGAGGTGTGCACATAAATCTGCTCGCTAATGGAAATTGTGTTTACCGGAGTTAAAATTGAAACTGCACGGATCGATCCGGAAGAGCCACATCAATCTAGACCTAGACAGGCTAGAAATCACGTACACCCTAATTGAAATATTTATGCTTCACGAGACACATTTGTCTCCTGGCCGCAATAATAATTCTAAGAGGAGTCGCAGCAGAAATACCGCGTGGCAGGGGTTATTCCATATTTATGGGGAGTTGTTTCAGAGTCCTGAAACATCCTGCGTCTGCTGGTAACCAAAGTGACAGCCTCTCCATAAATCATTAATTACAATTTATTGTTGGCAATTTGCACCTTGCAGAGGCCAATTTATGTCGCCCGCTTCGATGGGGCGTAAATAAAGCACCTGCCAGGGGGTGAGAGTTGTTTACGCCATGGGCCCCACCAAAATATCTGTTGTCAACAACTATTGGTTGTCTTGGCAATTCCCCATGCAAGCCATTTAACGATTGGCAACTGCGAATAATGGGTTATTAATCACAATGGAGGAGAGCTCGTGTTCGACATGAAAAATTTAATTTCTCATCTCTGGTTTCTAAAAACAAACGATTACTCACAAATAATTTTAAAATATTTAAGAACCCTCAGCCGCAGTCGCCCAGAGGGCCTGAATATTTCATTATTGCATAATTGAACGTAAGGGGAAGCTGTGTAATTTACAAACACACTCGGCAGCAAATACTGTAATGGAATATCCGATGCACACAAGCTCGCATTTTTGCCGCTCCCACTGCTCTCAATTGACAAAATATAATTTGTATGCACACAAAGGAAATGCAAACATTCACATTGTATTCCTCTATTTGTGTGCGAATGTGTTTACAATTGTCATGAATATTGCAATTTATTTGGCTTCGGCCGTCGCTTTTTGCACCCGAAAAACATTTGTTTAACAACAATTTGTGGCCAGGTTAGCCCGTTGCCACTGCCATTGCACCTGTCACTGCCGCTCGCCTCTCTGTGTCGGTGTTAATTTGATATTTTATTTATTGTTGTTCAATATTTATACATAATTGTGTTTGCGCTTTCACTTTTATGACCAATGGCCAATGGTCGTGTCTGCTCCAGATCAGAGTTTTAAATCAATTAAATCCAGGAATGTTCGGGACAGGTCTCCCTTCCCTCTCTTGCTGACCGACTCTGTGAGCTGCTCCGTTCAGTGAGTTCAATTAACTATGAATGGTAGCTGCTTTTAATTAAATATGATTTGTTCTACCTGGCTGCAGCTACTCAGAGGGAAAAAATGCAATATATAAACAATAAAAAAGCCAGGGAAAATGCTAAAGTAAATAAGGCCAATGAGGTGTATTTGGAACTATGAAGTCGAAACCTTTTCATGATTACGCATGTCGTGTTCATGTTCAATCAGGCTTTACTTTTTAATTTTATTAATTTTCTAATATTAGTAAAATATATCCATAATTTATATTAATCGGAATATTTACTGATTAATTTTTGTATTAAATATTACATTAAGAGAATGAACCGTGAACAAAGTTTATCTTCGTAATGACACTGTTTTAAACTGGTTATTAATTTGAGATTTTGTTGGAGCCTTGAAAGCGGCACCGATATAATTAGCTTGAGATTATTTTATAATGCTTTATTACGGTTACCTTTATTCAAAAGGTAAACAATATTAAGAGACCTCAATCCTAGATTCAGAAAAATAATTTAAAGGCACTGCATTATACTTAATATTTGAAGCCCTTTCCTTGCAGCCCACTTAAAGACCCCGCCTAATAGATAACACAAATCCCTTCAGTGTTCTTATATTACCCATAATAAACTGAGTTAATTCCCGTAAACACGATAAAACAGTCACCATAAAGCAAATACTAACAATGGCCGTTGCCGTCGCCCTATAAATTTTGCAATCGATTTTCGAACTGAAATCAAAAAGGTTTACTTAGCGGGGCGCTGTCAGCGCTTGAGAAGGGTAAATACGGCCCCAATCAACTCGTCTACAACACTATCAACATCAGCGTAGCCCGATTTAGGGGCATAATTTTACAGACCCCTTTTCCTTCGGGGTGGCAGGAGCAGGAACTCCGGGGCAGCTGGAAAGGTGGTGCTGGCAAAATGGCGCATGTCAGAGCCAGCCAAGCAGAATGTGAATGCATTTTTATAGCCAGTTGAAAGCGTAACGTGATAAAATGCTTTGCGAAATTTTGTTGTGCGCCAAAGTTTAGACGCCGCCAGCCCGCAGTTTGCCCTTGGCTCTGCAGGAGGGCAGAGATCGGGCGGTGGGGCTGCGTCTGTGTGCATATTAAAAGTCCTCACCTACGCAGCCATATGCCCAGACTGCCGCCGGTATGGGGGATAAACTTTTGCTGATAAGGTGGAAAAGTTGAAACGTTCATAAATCACGACACCAGAAAGTTGTTTTCACTATAAATATGCAATGGCCCGTCCGTCCCCCGTCCGCCCCCCGGTTGACCCTACATTGTTGTGCGGGCTCTTGATTTGCTCATTTCCAGGGGCAAAAGTCAAGCTGTTTATAATCCCGACACTGCGTCATGCAAACTACTTTTCCGATCGTCAGCCAACTTTGGCCCCCCACCCGTCTAAGCCGGGGACTTACACTTGGCCAAACTCGGGCTCCATCGGCTTGGGGCCAACCGCAGGCCAAGCAGCCAAAGGGATTGGCAACACTTGTAACACTTTGCCAACATGTTTACCTCGAAATGCTTTTGCATCCCACACGGCTTTTGTTGAGCCAGTGCAGCTGCATCCTGATACCTGCAGGTGCACTGCAAGGAGGAAGGGAGTCCTTGTGTTGACCTCTTGGCAGTAGGCGGAGGAGGCTGCTAATGCGCTCCCACTTGTGCTCACCTCCCCACCTACTTCACTGGGGCCACTTGCACTGGATCCATTGTCCTGCTTTGTGTTTTTGTGCTGACATAAGTAATCGCTCTGATTCTCTGGCCTGGCTTTTGTGGAGGAATGTCCTTTCCCACACTCAAAATGCCAAGATGCTCCTGAAAATGGGAGCACAGGCAGGAAAATCCATTAGAAATGTTGACATTTCAGGGCACAATTTTTAAGATATCTAAAGGGAAAGTCGATAAAATAATGTTAAGGAGTTCAAAAATATAAATAAATAAACATTTTTGTTTTAAAATTAAGAGGTTATATTCTTGAAAAAAATACCTAAAAATCAATGTAAAATAATTAAATTACAGAAGAAAGGCCGCATAACTCTTTCAATATCTATAACAAACCATATCCTAAAGCCCTCATTTTTCGCTGTGTAATCCTGATGCGCCAGATTGATTTATGTTCACTTTTGGGTTTTTGCAAGTTCCCTTTGTGTGCTAACCTATTCCTCTGCCAAGCCCTGACTCAATCCCAATCCCAATCCATATCCAAATCCCAATCCCCTCTGGCCCGGAGATTGCTATAAAGTTTCTTTACTTGCGGCCTGCCATTAAGTTGTTAAGTTATCTATGTAGTATCGGCATTTCGTGCGGTTGGAAACAAACATTACATTATATGGCTGTAAATGTTCGAAATTAGAAATTGGCCGGCACAAAGGAGCTGGCGAAGATGCGAGCTGCAGGCCCACAGCATCTTGGCCATCTTGACCGCAGTTTGTCTGTTGGGCGGCCTCTTGCTGTTGCTGTTTTTCGTTCTGTGGGAGCCATTTTTTGTGTCGACGAGGCCATAAAAGCGATGGCCAGGAGGGGAATGGGGACGGTAATAAAGTAGAAACGTGCAAAAACTAGAAAAATGTGGTCGGAGCAAATAATAGAGAGAACTTAGCACAAAAATGCACAAAGAGCAGGAGGAGAACCGCCGCCCGTAGAACAAAAAGAAAGTGAGCTACGAACAAGTTTCGGCTACGTGCAATTCCTGCTCTCAGGTCACTTCTGTGGCATGTCAAAGGATACTCCGGGCAGTGTGTGTGCTTCGGTGTGTGTGTTTTTTCGGGGGTGTTTTGTGGGCGGCCGGGGTTGTGGCTTTTGGCCATAAACTTTCGCCTGTTGAAGCGAGGAGCAACAGAGAGCCGGCAGGGTCAGTCAGTCGGGATGCAGATTGGGAGCAAGGAGCAGGAAGCGTTTAGGGGTTGAAATATCTTCTAGTATACTTTATATTTCTCATCCAGCAGCATTTAGCATTCCTCGTTGGCTTTAACTCTTGCGTGAATTCTCATCTATTCTTCTTTTCTGTGGCATGTGCCAGCGGGAGTCAGCAGGAGGTGCCGGTAGGGACTTCTGGGCCTTCGCTTCCGTCAAGTGTGTCGAGCTGAGTGTTGTAAGTCAATTACCTGTCACAGAGCGGAAATCTCAGGCGCTCTAAGGGCTGCCTCCACTTTATGTTGCCTACTTTTGAGCGCTGTCGCACTCGCCGCATCCGTCAGATACAAAGCAAATTCCCCATGCAACGACTGCATTATGATTGTCACTTCAAATCCTTGAAATGCTGATTGAATGGACGGCAATTCGCTCGGAAAAGCACCAAAGGGAGAGAGCGAGATACGGTGCAGCCGTGAACGTCACGCACTTGGCTGTCGCCGTTTTTATGCTGCCAATAATTCAAACTTCGCAGTGCGAATGCAAAAATGTCAAGCCAAGTTCTTCTTTAGAGTTCTCCATTCAAGTGGAATCGATTCGGTGGCAGAGCTTCACTCAGAAGATAACGACCCATGGCTCCGAAGAAGAAATGAACTCTGAATTCCCCAGCCACGTTATTTAATAACGCAATCTGAGTCGGGAATAGAGCTGACTTGCACAGTGTTTTATTAATTTGTCATCGTAAAATTACACAATAAATCTGTGAAGAGAAATGTCCGTGACCAAGGCTGTCACAAGTTTATTATTAAATTATTCATTTTCTTACTCAGCTTAAGGCCTTGGTCCAAAAGCCAATAACCTTTGAGAAAGTTTTTGTTATGAATAGAAATCCTTTTAGGGAACAACCAATCTCTCCAAAAAGTTCTTAATTGAATTCCATGTAAAGGAAAATTCGTTATGAATGGCCAACTCAAATTACTTGTATCAGTTGAAAAAACTAACCCCTTGAAAATGTTTAATGATTCACAACTCTTGTCTGACTTGTTCGAAAATGGTGTTTTAAATTGTGTTTATAAAATTACGGGAACGACAGCAGTTGGCAAAATCAATTGGGCAAACTTTTATCAACTTCTTTTGCACTTTGCTGTTGGCTTAATTAAAGTCAAGTTACTTTTCCTTATCCGAGAAAGTAATGAGAGAGGCAACGAAATGCAAACAAAAAGTCCTTTGCAGAGAACTCAGTTTTCTTACTTTGCAAGCAATTCGCATGTCAATCATGATTTGCACAGAGGAGAGTTGGCTCGAAAAAATAAGGTGTACCAAGAGAGGTTGATATATAAAAAATTACACAAGGAACAAATGGTGAGACTTTGCAAAAATCAAGCAAGAAAATGGGGAGTCAGAGATGATCAATTTAAGGCTCGAAAGAGGGCCTCAGCACTTTAAATCTAATTAACTTTAGATTTCAGACAAAATTTCCTAAATTCTAGTGTTTAGCTTACTAACCAAAGACTCTCCCTTAGCTTTCTGTGACTGATTTGCCTTATAAATTCGATAATCTTTATTTTTCTCTCTGCATGAATCATGAAGTACTATACTACATAAAGGTAAAGTGAAACAGTTAACTCTGGCAACTCGAGTTCAGCACGTTTTCCATTTATGCGCTCCGTGCCACCGAAAAACCAAGTCAAAAAAGGGCGACTGACACTCCGGTTGACATGCATTGAAATAGAAGTAAGTTGCCCAAGTCCTTGTCGCCACCTGCTAGCAATTGGCGCACTCGAAGGGAAAGTTTGACAAGGTGTTGACACGACACCTGCCGGAGCACCTTGTGTGGCACACGGTCCAAAAAGACGAAGCTCTGGGCTAGCTACCTGCATACTAAATTAAATCGAATGCTGTGAAACTCAATTGCCTGATTCATTAGTTAGCCTCGAAAGCGGATTATGTGTCTGCTAATTTCCATTGCGAAATTGATTTGATGTAATTAAATTTCAATTTGCTAGCCATTCAGCTGTGAAACACATACATAACTAACTAATTTGGACGCTCGCTTGTTTGCGAAACAGGAATATTTCATGAAGCGAATTATTGACACCTTAATCGATGCTAATTATAAACATTTGTCCTGTAATAACACCGGAACGGAACGAACCCTGATTTGATTTTGCGCAATTTGTGTCGCAGTTTGCCATAAAATATTATGCACTGGATGAAAACTAATTTCGAATATTATATGTGCGTTATTATACGGTTATTTGCATTTTGATTATATAACATAATGTGCAGGAGGGGAGGCTCAGTTCGAGCTCAGTTCGAGCTCAGTCAAGGCACTCTCAGCACGAAACCATTATTTTGATAAATAATTGAATATTGCTTCATTATACGTATGGCAGAACTTGCTCTGCCAAATGGGTTGCGGCTTCTTCTGCCCTTGCCAATGTTGGTTGCCACGTTGCTTGTCTTACTCGGTGGTGTTGGTAGTGCTACACTTGCTGCTGCTGCCGACATCAAAATGCAATTGACTTTTCACTATATTGCAACTTTGAGGTTTCGCCGGGGCCAACCATCAGCGTGTGTGTGTGCTTGTGTGTGACTATGGGTGTTGATTACACCAGCAACGGCAACAAATTTGCAGCTCAACGTTCTCGAGTGCGTGTCTGCATTTCCGCTGACGAGGCCGCCTCCATGTTGCTCTCGCAGCCAGCACCAACAATTGCAGCAACGGCAGCAACATCAACACGACCACAGCTGCCAGCGACAATTTGGGGGGGAGTGCTGTTGCCGGGACTGTTTTGTCTTCGAATTTGGAGCAATTCAAGCAAAACTTTGCCACTGACTTCGCTGTGGACCACAACACTTTGGATTAATTTACCGGAAACTTTCCACACACACACACACATTCGCTTACGACCTGCTGCTGCTGGTGGCAGCGGAAACTTTTCCATTTTCGCTCAGTTTCTAGGTCCCGCGCACATAAATTAGACTCGTCTATTTCAGCAGCTGTCAATTGACATTTTTTCCGGCAAAATGAAGCCATTTAAGCGGTTCGAGGGCAGCCAAAGCCAATCTTCTTGGGGCGAAAGTCATAAACCTTCGGCTCCGTTGGCTGCAGCATAATCGTTATTTATGTGAGCGCGTGAAATGTATAAAAATGTTGCCCTTAACAGGCCATAAAACTCCCAGAGCGAGCAGGCAGCAGCGCCATCAGCCTGCCCGTTTTGTTCACCGGCTGCCATTTTGTGCAGTAAGCCAACGTGGCGTATGCGTAATGTTGTATAATGCAAAGGCCGCTTAGCCAGTGATTGTTTTTTGCTTTTTTTGTATTTAAAAAGCATTGAACTTATGGAGGCAGGCGGCAACAGCCAACGGCAGGATCCAGGGTACAGGACCAAAATCCAGCAGATAATCATCACTGGAAAAAATATCTGTATTCTGTATTCGAGCTAAATACATTTTAAAGCATCTAAAGCATCATACTGTAAATAATGAATAATTCTTAACTTAATCTGAGAAATATAATAATTCTTACAAGTATAACATTATGTCTAATATTTTAAATACTTGTTTATTAAAGTTAAATACCTCTTTATTAAATATTGTTACTCTAAATAAATAAATAATAGCACAAAAAGAATACTCGCCACATTTCCCCCAGTGTAGCTTTGGCACAACATTCCCCTGCATCCCAGGCACAACAACCCGATGTTGTTGTTGCTCCTGCTTAGCAACATTTATCGCCGTTTTGACATAAACACACATACGCACTCTCGCAGGGGCAGCGGAAGTGCGGGGGTCGCGACAAGCAACACATGCTTGCCAGCCATTTTCACATTATTTTGTAAACAATTTTAAGTTGAATGGAAAATGTTTATGTTTCGGCAGCGCCATCGTTGCCCGCTCATCGCATGCTGTACCCTATTTAACTTGTACTTTAACCCATTGCTGCTTTTATTTTTCTTTAGCGTGTGTGTGTGTGGGCGCGTTCGTCTGCTACGGGTTTATGCATGCGTTATTAAATTTATTGGACTTGACAGGAGCAGTC